>WSXT02020127.1:0-14190 GCA_011762715.2 Neuroterus valhalla | reverse complement strand
TCACAAATATTTCAAGAAATTCCAGATTTCTGAGATTACGCAGAGATATTAAAATATTTCAAACATTATGGGAAGATTTCCAAGATTTCAATGATTTCCCAAAAATTTGATAAATTTTTAAAAGATTGATGTTTCAAAAGATTATAGGCCATTTCACAAAGATGTCCAAAAATAGTAGATCATTTTACAAGGATTTTGAGAGATTTGAAATATTTCATGAACAAATATCACTAACATATATCTCCTTATTTGTAAAACATAAGTTTATTTTCAAACAATCGATATAACTGAAAAGATGAAAACAATTTTGAAGGATTAGAATTGAAAAGGTATGCGCAACAAATTGATACTGTTCTTTTATAAAATCTATTAAAACTGTTTACTTAAATTGTCTTGTCATCATGATCAATGAAAAAAATATTACATCTTCAAAAACTTAAAATGTGATTCCGAGTCCGAATTTGTGTTCCTTGGTTATTCCTAGATTAGTTGAATTCCCAGCTGTATACCGATTTTCCACATCCTAAATATATTATACGTGAATGATTCAAAAGAAACGATTCTATGAAAAAACTTCTCTAGTCTCCAGAATGATTTGACTAGCATAACGTTTTCCTCAAAACAAGCCAGTTTCAACAAAAAATTGATTAAAAATCGTTCTAAAAAAATATATTGTCAAATTGTGAGTTCTCGAGTTACAGAAGCTTTCTGTCTGATTCTAAAAAAAGAACTCGATTATACAATTCAATTAAAAATACTTGGTCTGAACTTCTACATTATAAAGTATAAGCTCTTTATTTCCAAAATGAATGCACAAGGTCTGTAATGCAGGATTCCATGAATATCGAATGAACATCACTGCTTAATCATTATAAAAATTCGTAATAAATATACCGTTTTTAATTATATTAAAAATACATAATGAGATAAGCCTTCAGAGAGGAGTCTTTTACTGATGAATAAATGGGGCATCGATATTCGAAGAAATGAAAAGAGATTAATGTTTTTACTCATATTTGAAGCTGACTATTGATTAGATAATGCAGAAAAATGAGTGAATGACAATAGTCGGAGAACAAAATTTCTTTTGTGCAGCTTTTCCAGTTCAAAAACGATATTTTCTCTTTCTGCAAGAGATAAAATTACAATATACAATCGTATGTGTCCTCCGCTAAGGAGAACACTCCTTGAAGAATGATTTTCAAACGTAGAAAAGTGTGTCTCAAAATTCTTACGATTTTGAACAAGAAAAATTATTATCATTATTTATAAGGTCATCGATATATACATTTCAAAATAACGTGAGTCTTACATTGGATAAGTTCGAGACGCTAGTATCTGGCTGCCTCAAGTCGAAATCAAATTCATAAAACTAAAACAACGAATCAGAGAAAAAATTGAAATAAGCCACCGTGTGGAAAAACAGAACAATGCTCAAATTGTTAACTTTCATCATATAGTGGGGTTTGATCCCCGCTGATTTCCATATCACGAGGTGATTTTACCAAGGAGTTTTTGGAGAAGCTCTTTTCCGCGTCCATGGGTTCATCGTTGTATCGGTTTCGATCCTTGGATGAACCAACAGTAAAGGGATTGTCATCATCAGGAGGAGCGGATACGTCAAACCGAGGAGAACCTGATTCAAACTTCCCTTCTCTGGACATATTAAAATTTGAACCTCTCCCTCTGCCTCTCTCACTTCTGTTAAAGTTTCCTCGTCCCCCTCTAGGAAAGCACGGCGAAGGAACCCTGCTAAAGGAGTTGCTCTCTGTAGATCTACCTTCATGTGACTTATCTCGCGACGAACCTACAGTGAATGGATTGTCATCTATGCCCGGAGGATCATTCCGGGGAGACCGGGCATTAAATCGTGAATCTCCATCCGCTGGAGAACTCGAACTAAACTTTCCTCTTCCTCTCCCACGTCCTCTGTTAAAGGTATTGAATCGGCCTCGGGACTGACTCATAAAATTTTCTTTTGGAGACTTGCCTCTAAATGATGCTCTTCTAAAAGATCCTCGTGATGAATAGGGTTTAGGAGTAGTTTCTCGAGATGACCCCACAGTAAAGGGGTTGTCGTCAATGTTCCTGTTTGGTGAATTATCTCTAGAAGAACCTAAAATAAACGGATTGTTATCCCCTTTGCTGAAAGTCTTGCTAGGAGAGTTATCACGTGACGATCCCACTGTAAATGGATTATCATTCGCTTTACTAGGGATCCTACTCGGAGAAACATCTCGTGAAGATCCTCTTGAAAAGGGATTATCATCCATTTTCTCAAAACCCCTCGGTGAATTATCGCGAGATGACCCGACACTAAAGAGATTATCATCATCGAAGCTTTTCCTTGGCTTCCTGTTCTCAAAAGATCCGCGGGGATTTCTACAGCGGGCTCCTCCAGCGAAGGAATCCCGAGGCGATTTACCTCGGAATCCTCCGGAAAAGGGATCCCGAGGTGATTTTCCTCGATTTCCCCGAAATCCTCCTCGCTGTTGACCAGATGAATATGCATTTGGTGTGTTTTCACGCGAAGATCCCACTGTGAAAGGATTTTCATCATTGTTCCTGTTTGGAGAATGATCTCTGGAAGAACCGACCTTAAAAGGATTATCTTCAGCTGCATCAAAGCTTCTGCTCGGGGAATTATCACGTGAAGACCCCACCGTGAAAGGATTATCATCATCGGCCTTCTCAAAGTGTCGACTTTTGTTTCCGTTATCGTATCGTCGGGGAGCTTTGCAAACATCTTCGTACTTGGGAGTATTGCCAGAGATCCTTGATCGTGTCCAAGGCAGCGACGGTTTGGTCCAGTTTGTGCTATCAATAGGAGGATTTATGTTCGGTGGAGGTCTGCTGAAACCAGGACTACTTTGAGGCATCGTCTGAATCGGTTGAACTGGAGGCAAGAATGGAGTCTGAGGGGTTTGGTAGGGCGTCATCATCTGGAAAGGAGTTTGACCAGATGGAGTGTAAGGCGTGTTTGCATACGCGCTAATGCCTCCGAAGGCAGTTCCTGGTGTCTGCGGCTGATAGAGTTTTTGATTTGCTACCTGAGATAATGAATTCAACATGTGATGGGGCATACTTTGGGCTACTCTTTGAATCGCTTCTTGAGTCATGCCGTTCAAACCTCCAGGTGTAGCCAAATAGGGCGTTCTAGTAGACATCATTCCTCGTGGAGTGCTGGGAGTAGACTGACCAGGAAGTGGATCTTGGAAGTGTTTCTTGAACCACGGTATCAGATCGGATGATAAGCTGCTGAACATTTGGGTTCTGAATTTAAATCCATTTGGAGTAACTGAAATGAACTCGTGACGACACTTACGATGCGGCAAATATGATAATACAAATTTTCCAGGGATATTTTTATATGCTGACAAAATGTATGGGATCCCGCCGGGATTTGCTTTTTTCTGAATCTTGATTATTTCCTCAGCCTTGTCATTCATTCCCATCACGTCGGGCTTGTAATATTTGAAGTCCAAGATTTCCGAAACGTAGGCCGCCATGGGATTGACATGCCTAGCAATAATTTCGTCTAGGTCTTCAAATTCTTCATTGCCGATCCACAATCGGGATCCCAGGGAGAAATCGTTAGCTTTTCCCTCTTCTTTAACGTCAATGTGCTGATGGACGTTTTCAGTCACTTTCCAAGTTACAGTAAGGTGATCAGCACCCTTGCTGCTTGGGCGCACAATAGCATCTCCTTGTTTCATGTCTTTCATCAATTTTTCTGCATCTTGAAACCCTATATTATGGAAGGAAGGGTGGACAATGACTCGCTTCACGTAAGTTTGTAACTGCTTGGACATCTTTGCCTCTTTCTCTAGCATTGTGTCTTTTTCTTCTGCTTCAGTGTCATAAAAGGGGTCTTTCTGTGGTCTAAATTCGTGATTCTTGTCCGAAAGGTCGCTACTTTTACTAGTGCACTCGACAGCAAATTTTTCGACTTCAATTTTGGTAATACGGCAATGGATAGGTTGATTAACTGACACTCTCTCTTTTGGATTGGCCACATGCTTGTCAGATAAGTTTTTTATATGAATATAGCCAGATACTCCATTATCAAGCCGCAGTCTGACACCCGTCGCTTTTCCTGGACAGGATCCTGCATCAAAATGATTCCAGACTTCGGAGAGTTCAGGAAAATCATTTTTGAGACAAAAAGGACACTGCCAAAGACCAGTTTCGTCATTTCGAACTGGATTGGCTTGATCAAGCTGCTCGCCTTGCGGTTTTTTATGAGTTATGCCTACCACTTTGGCCAGAACAAGTTTTCCTGTGTGGAATGTTTCCATGCTTTCCTTGGTTAGCATGTCAAAAAGTTTTTCTGGGTTAGGAGACTGATACACCACTCTCAAATCCTTGTACCGGGAGTTCAGTTCTGCTCTAATATCATAGAGCGTTATGCTCTTGTTACCAAAACCTTGCCTGTCGAGCTCTTCAGCGAAGGCATCTAAATCAAGATCTTTAAGCCGCTCTGGAGCTTCAAGAATTTCTTCTAACGCACCAGCAGGATTTGCATCCTCGTCGTCATACTCCAGAGCATCAACAGCCATCTTCCTCGCCCATTCGTATGTTTCAGGGTGAACTCTAGAACCGTCCAAAACTTCCACATAAGCTTCCGTACTGTCTCCAAGACTATTAGTGTCAATTTTGATGAACCCTGCACAGTTGATGAAAACTTTCGGCCCCATATGGCATATAGTAACCAGCTGTGTTCTGTTTTCTAGTCTCTGGCTGGTCTGCTTCAATACCTTCAGCAACGCTTGACCTTTTCTTGGCCCCAAGCCGCAGACAAACTGCACGACGTTACTAAAATACGTTTGCTGAACTGCTTTATTTATGTCCACGCCAACTTCATTGACTCGATTTACGAACTCTAAATAGATGTTTTCCAATAGATCCTCTGCGGAAAGCTGATCTTGAAGCGAATGATACTTCAAACAGAGGATCTCATTATCGGCCGTACAAAGTTGGGAAAATTCAAGAAGCGGATCTTGCATCCTCCGTGCGAGTGATATAGCTTGCCGTAGTTGAAGTGAATAATCGCGAAATTCCGAGGCGCCTTTGTTACTGTTGGCATAAATTTTCGCTAGTTCATTGTCACAGATTTCTATCTCTATATTGGGGAATTGTTCCTCGTCGACAAGAGATAAAACCACGTCTCGAATGTCTGTTTGTATCATTATAGCATCTCGGGTCTCTCCACCAATAACGATAAGGTGGGGCTTTTTTGTTGCTATGAAGTTCCGGGTTGCTAGAAGGTCGGCCTCCTTCATTATTTTCTCACTTTCTCTGAAACTATTTTTACGCTTAAGTATATGAGGTAATTTCAGAAAGTCCGTGCACTCTCCGTCGGGTGATACAATGCAAGCGAAGGGAGCTTGTGATTCATCGGGTAGGTAGGCTAAGCCCATTACGCGCAAACCCTTGCTTGTATCCCATTCGTCGTCCTCTTCGTCGGGAAACTCGGTGGAATAAGGAGCAATTTTTAACCAGTTGTACATCTTCCGACAGCAAACGCGCATCACACATTCTTTTGCCTCAGCAATCAGGGTTGTTTTTAATTCCTTCTTCAAATCCGGTATCACCTGGAAATTGGAAGCATGTTTAGTATGGTAAAAATGGTTGTCATAACCCCTAGGCCGATTTGATCCATATTTGGGGAGGAGTTTGCTGAAATTGCAAAGCGGAGTATCTTTTTTTACAGCATTTAATACAGAATTTGTAGGAAAAATTCGCAAAATTATGAAGTCAAATCTTCTTCGTAACTACAGATTTCAAAATTCCAAAGTTAAGCTGTAGGAGCAACTAAGGCAGTCTCGACATGCTTAAAAATGGGAGAAACTCGCAAAGTGACTTCTGCAATAATAAGTTTTCTACTAAATGTTGATGATTTGTTTAAATTTTGGAATATCTTAAAACTAATAACAGCATTAATTCCACGGGAAAAAAGTACGGAAGGAACTGTCTTTTATTATTTCACCAGAAGCTTAATTTTTGAACACTATTGCTATAAAAATTTGAATCGAAAACTGAAGTCAGATAATCAAGAAAAAATAAGAATTTTTAAATTCTGTTCTGCTTCAAAATCGCTCTTTTCAATTTATGGTACATGCGTAGATGTACAAGCAATGTTTTATAAAAAAATATAGAATCGAAATTTTTGTTTTCAAAAATATTTTATTTCTCCAAACTTCTACACTATGGATGTTAACAACATGATGTACAGATGAAAAAAAGTAAATAAATAATACCAAGCTAGTCGGTGGTCAGTTGGTCGTGGGGGCTTAGGCATGCGCTTTGGACCCACGCCGCGCCGGCTGGTTGTGGGTTCGATTCCCGCCGCGCACTCTGGAAGAGCTTCGGCGGCCCACGCTGTGAACACTTGCATAGCAAGAGAGTGTTCATCTCCGGGGAGTCGTAGTGCCAGTACCTCTTGAGAAAAAGATTACTCTAAGTACTTGGAGCTGGTGTTCTTGGTGTTTCGGAACCCACCTTAAGCTGTAAGTCCCCTTTACTTACTACTAAGGTAGTTGTAGGGTGTGTAAAGGAATAGTGGAGAGGTTCGAGAAAAATGTGAACCCTCAGGGGACACAATAAATCAATCAGTCAAGTAATACCAAGCTAGTCAAAGTCGTTTTGGCAACTTTTCAACATGACATCCGTGGTCCGAATCTTCAGTATACTGAACGACCATTTTTTTGTATTCGGCTACTCCTGTTGCTACATTTATAAGTTTTTTTTGTTGCGATTTCTATCGGGAATGTTGAGTTCCAATGCGAGACCTGATGGCCATCTAGCGAACTAACCAACATGGCTGCCTATGAGATACTCGTAGCATTGTTTACATGCATGTTGCACTTAAATTACGTGATAATAATTAATTTTGTGTCAGATTAATCAGTTAGAAGTACATATGAAGTTTTTTAAGGTTATATAAAATCTCAAAAATGGAATTCTCCTGGAACCATAGAAAAGGAAACGATACTCGCAAAAGCAACGTGCGCTGTGTAGTCAATTGTGACTCCAAAAAAATATCAACACTAATTTGAGTTTCCATGAAGTACCAAAATTTGGCAGTGGTACTGTTACAGCAGGGCTGCCACAGACTAATGCACTTAAAAAAAGTGACATAAGTGACTAATTTAAGCTCAAAAGTGACTAAAAGTGACTAATTTCAAACCAAAAAAGTGACTAATTTCGAACCAAAAAGTGACTAGAAGTGACTAATTTCAAACCAAAAAATCTTGAATCGTTGTGGGACGCCCGACAAAAGCGCTCACTCCATATGCTGCCAATTAAAGTTGTTCTTATTTGAACAAACACTCGAAATAATTAGACGAAATTGGGTATACAAATTGTCCTAATAAGTAACAGTTGTTTTAAATTAGAAGAATATGACATCAAAGAGATACGGGTAAGAGACACTTGAACAAATAATCTAAGCTTTTCAAAATCCTTCATTAATTCCGCTCATATTCACTAAAATTATAATCAATAAAAGATGTGGTTTCCAACAACTAATCATTGCAAATAATAAAAAATATAAAGATGATTCTTTTTTATTATTTTGTTTCTTACACTGTTAATCATTTTTTCATTCCTCCAATAAATAATACATTTTTCTGATCCGTGTAACGCAAATACAAACAAACACCGTAGTGCTCATGTGCCAGATGCCGCTTTACACCACTACATACCGCTCTCAGTGGGGAGCGAAGGATGAAAAGAAAGAGAGTTAAAGACAGGAAAGCCCGCTCTTCCCCGGACAGTGTTTAGCGTTACGCGTTACGCTGAACTTCCTCTGATTTGCAAATTTACACCGTGCCCTAAAAATGTATAACCTCAAAGAGTGACAAGAGTTACTTAAGGTGACTTATGCTCATACACAAAAAAGCCTTTTATGTCCATAGAAACACTTTTCAACTTCAAAATTTCAATTCGATTACACATATTTTTGGTTGGCTTACATTGACCTGTTCAGATGAAATTCTAGTGATAAATTGGGGTAGATACCAAGGTCGAGAGTTTCAGAATAAATTTTACAAGTCATAAACATTTTCATTCAGTTAAACAAGCTAAATAAATCATTAACACAAATACCTATTTATAATATTCGACAATGAATTACGATATGAACTAGAAAACAGGAAAATCACGAACCAAAATGACTTAAACTTTAATAATAAATAGAATTTTAGAAGTCGATAAAAAGGAGAGTGTAATTATTAGTAATTATGGAGTGAAGTTTCAAAGATTTGAAAACTCCAATAAGACCTCTTCATGTAAAAAAGTGATCAATAGTGGCTGTTTCTTGAAGCAAGTGACTTATAGTGACTGTTTCTCAAAAAAGTGACTTGGGAAAAGAAAGTGACTAAAGGTGACTTAAGTGACTGAGTGGCAGCCCTGCCGTGGAAAATCTTGTTGGGGGAAGCATTGTTGGGCATAATTGTATTGACGACCTTTTCATTTTGCTTCTCTGTTGCCGTGAGCACTTCGGCCTCCCCTTCCCTCCCCCGCGCGCTTGAAAATACGTTCCGCGGCCCCTGCCTATTGCAATACAACAGTGTAGCAACAATGTGCTTGCAACAGTGGCTCGTGCCAGCTTTGCAAGTGCAGTCCATGACAGTGACAGATACTTGTTTATTGATCTCACTGTTGTTATTATTATCACGGATTATCGACAATTTTTCTGTAATTGTATGTGGATCTGAGGCTAATCCGCTTGTACGTAGGCACAATGAAAATATGTCTATCCTACCATTCCCTTTGTAAGTCGTTCCACACATGATTATAAAACCAGAATTGATCGCTCTTTTACCTCCGATCATGTTTCTGGAAGACGGAGTTGCAACATTAAACTCACACAACGTTTTTAGAGAGAGTAGCAACATTTTTATTACATTTAAATTATACTTTACTTGAATCCTATATGCAGCTATATTTCTTTTTTATACGACAGCGCCTCTTTGCCTGCGGTAGATGTTTTTTTTTGCCAATTGCTGTATTGATAATAAATGAATCTGCGTCTTCTTTTGCTTGTTTCATTGTATATCCCTTTAATCTAAATGATTTTGTTATTAGCCAAGATATCGATCTTCTGGTTATATCAAATCAATTAAATTCGACTAATGAACAAATTTACATCCTAAAGCCAGGTGCAGGTAGAGTTGGTAGAGCCTTTTTATCAGGGTGATGCAGAACCAAAGGTCATTGCTCGAGATGGTTGTACAGGGTGTTCAGCGATTTTCATATTAAATATTCAACGACCTTTCAAGATTTTACAGGATCAGAAAGCAATTTTTTCTAGGTCTACTTTTTTGCATACCAAATACTAAAATAATTACGATTGCATTTTTTTAACTTGCAAAATATTTTAAATGGAAACATGAACATAGATGAGTTCTCGAATTTTTTTGCAAACATCAATGTTATTATTTAAATAAATACTGTGTTTCATGGGGTAGAAAGTAAAAACCTATGATATCATATACAATATAAAAGTATTGTATACCGCAGTTCACAGAATAATTTGTACAATCAACCGTAGTCCATTGAAGTAGTTTAACATATTCTATAATTACTTCAACGAGAATTTAGAATCTCCTGTTGAACACTTTTTCAGTTTTAGATAATAAATATTATAGTACAGTCGTACAAAAATTCGATAACAAGAAATTTACATTTTCAGAGTTGAATACTCCTTTAGTCTCAAAAATGAAGTATCTTTATAAGTATAATCAACAAAAGATGAATAATATCTTAATGTTTAGGACTTTCTAAGAACTTTTTTTAATGCAAGATTTCTTCTTCTAAGTGAGAAGTTCCTTTCAAAGCGTTGTTAATTTTTTTCTCATTTTCTAACTCTTTTGCTAATTCATCAGCATCACAGTAAAAATCAAGTGGTCTTCACCCTGATTTCAGGGTAAAGGTTACCTGCAATCAAAATTAACATTACGTGTGTAGAGTTTATCAAAAAAATGGGTATGGTTGACATCTGAACTATATTCTATCTTCTTTTTCTAACTTCACCTATTTAAATATTACTTGCAACAAAATTCCAAATCTGTTTTTTCTGTAATGTTTAGTGGGATAATCGAATTTATCTTCTTTTTATGAAAACAGATTTTTTGACATCTTTAAATATAACTTTGAAATTTCTGAGTTTTGTAAAATCTCTTTTTCCCCAAATTCCAACAACACGTGTACATATTAGTGGAAGCATAATAAAAAGAAATAGAATCAGGGGTTAATTTGACTACTACAAGTTCATCCTTCACTTTTTCTGCAATACTCTAAAAACTCTTATAGTCTGAAACTCTATTTTCTCTGGTCACCCGCTACGTATTTTTGCATATCTGGTAAAATTAAACAAATTCGATTAACTACGGGTACTATTGTAAGCCGCCGACATGCACATATGTTAGAAATGACGCCTAATAGCTTTGCAGTATGTGTCAGTGTGTGCGACTAGCTGCGCAACACACTGTATAACCTCTCTGTCATTGGCAGCATGTATTGGCAGTATAGTTTGAGTCTTCGAAGCGAATAGATGCGTTTCAAATATATTTTTGTATCCAGAAAGTCTCTGCATTTTCATTTCAAAACACCTAAACCCCATCATATTAGGCATTAGAATGCCTCTCACTGACGGCAGGCAGGCTTATGGAAAGGCCTTCATAATTCATGAAACGAAAGGATAGAATATTGAAAGTACTGTTCGCATATTTCCATGAAATAAGTACCTATTGTCACAGTACCTATTGTCGTCAGAAGAGGTAAATAGGTGACACTTTTTTTGAGGATATTGACAAATAGGTGATACATAAAATGATGCATAAGCCAAAGAAACATGTAGTTCAATACTCATTAGCTCTTTAATAGTCAGTATGCCATCTGATCTCAATGTGCTTTATAAGCGTACACTGAGAAAAAAAACGCAGACCAGCAGCGTCCGGAACGCACTGGTTACTGCCCAAGGGTAAAAATTTTAATCGGACGTAGCTCAGTGCGCGCTAGACCGGAACCATTCATGTCCAGAACGCACTCAGTTATGAAGGGGACATTGATGAAACGGAGTTGTCAACACTGCCTGGCCAGCAGCTATTCCTGTCCCGCACGCACTGAGCACTAGGTTGAACGTTGTCACGTATAACCTCTTTTACTGAATAACCTCTTTCATAATAAACCTATTACATACCAGTTTTCTCTGAAAAATATGTTACTTACAAAATGTTGTGTTCATTATCTTGGTTTTTTATTCAATTTAGTGAGACACTTTCCAAAATCGCACTTTGAAAACCCGACTTTTCTGCTCTATGTATATACACAGCTGTATTATAAAAAACAAAGACTTAAGAGAACGAATTCGAAAAAAGTCAATGGGATACGATTTTTTCGATGCTTGCAGTTATATTAATAATGTTAGATTCATAAACTTTCATTATAATTTCAACTACATTATAAAAATTCTGACTTATTCATTAACAATTAGAGTAATATGATTCTGATTTTTGCGGATTACACAAAAAGTTCTGAAACTATTGTCAATTACTTTGTGTGTCGAATAACGATGATTGAGAATTATTTTCAGTGATTTCATACTTTCGAACTTGAACTTGCAGTAGTTACATTTTAAATTTTAATAACGTAATTGAAACTTGGAACATTTTACAAAAATTTCAAGCTTTTTATTCATTTCAAATTTCTGAACCGCGACCTTCAGTAATTATGCTACGAATTTCGAAAGAGAAAATTATCAGCAAGTTTTGGAACTCTTAGAAGTCTTAAACCCAAATTTATGCTCATCCTAAGTGAGAAGTAATTGAATTCTGAATTATATAGATAGAAACAACATTTTTTTAGGTTACGAAAATCAAAAAAACATTACATTTTTTTACTTCCTACCTCGAATTTCAAGGGATTTCATTCTGAGTTGCAAAAAGAGAAAACAAAATGCAAAATGAATAACGAAATTTGGAATCTGTAGTTATTTTATTCCTTTCAATTATACTTTCAGTAAGTAGTTGGATTCCGTATCCAGAAACGGAAGCAAAAAATCAAAAACGATCAAGAAAATTCCAAACTTGGAATAATTGTATAATATTGAACGAAAGCTTGTAGCTTTTTGAATGCGTACACTTCATATTCAAGTAAACTATTCAAAAACACTTGCGAAAATTCAAAATTTGTAGAATTTCCTACTTGCGGTGCTGAATTTTTAGTGATATTTGATTTTAGTACATCTGAATTTCAGAAGTATGATAAAGTTGTCAATACGACATTTAATTAAGGTAAATGATAAATTTTATAAAATAAAAAATTGCAAAACTAATCAAAAACTATACAATTTTAAAAGTTAAAACAGAACGAACTATTATTTTTGAAACTTGAAAATCAGTTTTTTTTTTAATCTCAGATTTTTCAAAATTATAAAAAAAATTTTTCAAGTATTTCTGCGTAAATCGATATAATCTACCAAATTGCAGCAGCTTTTCGAACAAAATTTTTTTGCGTTCTACACTCGCGAAAAAAGAAGTATATCCTTCGTGTGAAATGTATTATTATTCGATATTATTAAACATGCACATATATTCGTGGATTGAGATTCTCCACTCTATTTGGCGTTTCTCCACTAATTTTTTTGGAACTTTGCAACGAAACCAGATAAAAATCTCCAAATGGAGATAAAAGTCTTCGTCTGTGATTAACAATGTTATCAAATACAACATAATAACTAGTAAAACTTGAACCAGATAATACTTTCCTTGTAAAATTCAATGAACTAAAAGTCATATAAATATACTAGATAAATGATGATTGTAGCCTGCAAAAAGATATACTTTGAACTTGGTGCGTTCATGTCAACGGCGCGTATTGAAGTGCGCGCGAGACAGGAATAGCAGCGGGCCAGATAGTGTTTACAACTCTCCGTTTCATCAATGTCCCAAACATAGCTGAGTGCGTTCTGGATATGAATGCTTCCGGTCCAGCGCGCACTGAGCTACGTCCGAGTCAAACTCTCACCCTTGGACAGTAACCAGTGCGTTCCAGACGCTGCTGAACTGCGTTTTTTTTTCTCAGTGTATGATGTGGAAGATTTAAGTATTTCTGAATTGTTTCAAAAATTTCCCAATGAACATTCCGGTTACGAAAATAATAAAATACTTTGACAATGAAATCAGGAACGTGTAAAGGGAGGCAATTGCAACCTTCAAAAAAAGCATTGTACACGACGTGCAAATCGCAAGTTCCTATGTCGATGAAGCTCTTTAACTTCAATTCCTTCAAGTTTTCCTGAAATAGATTGCAGACTGTCTTGTTTACATTCAGCCCACAACAGTCCGACGCCAATACGCGTTTAAAAGGTAAACTGTTAGAATCTAATGCCTTTTGTAAATTATCAGATAAAATTTTACCAGTGGCAGACCCTATTAAGTACTTCTCTAGATGTTGACATACGATTAAATTTTCAGTGTGTGACCAAAACCTTAGTAAAATCTGCATTTCCTTTTAAGTTTTAACGTTGCTTGTATCGTCAAGGAGCGCGCAAAATAATAAATCATCGATTTCCAGATCTTTAAGTAAGATGTGCCTAAAAAGCGGATCCAAGGCTTCTGTAATAATCTACTGAGCTTTACTTGGTGAAAGAGAAGAGTTATCTAGGACTCCACTAGGAAAGATAACACTGAAGAGTTCTTTTTTTTTCAACGCTTGAAGCGATAGAACTATAACTTAAAAAATTTTCCATGCACCACAATAGCTCTGCCCTGATTCCGACTCTTTCGGATTGAACAGCGACAAAAATTGCACATTACTGGTCTCTAGAGGCAATGAAACTGGTGACACTACGGCTAATGAATTCGGAAGTGTTGTCTGGAAAAATGCAAGCCCCGGTACAAGAAGGGATTTTGCGCATGTCTCTAGTAATAATTGAACCTGATTTAATTAAGTCAAATTCGCAATATGTTTCTCAGTCTGCGCATGTTGTCTGAGTCTATATATTTAAATAAGGTGTATTTATATTATTAATATTATTTATATTATTACGTCCTTTTTAGCCCATGTGGATACAGGTATTTCATTTGAATCGATTATTGATAGCCAGCAGTATTGAAACTTAATTCGCTTTGATTCTGGCATTTTACGTTTCTTTGATGCAGACATTTCTTTAAATCTCTCTTC
>WSXT02020105.1:0-14190 GCA_011762715.2 Neuroterus valhalla | reverse complement strand
ACCCTCGAATCCGTTACGTAATTCAAGTATAGTCCCGTATGTACGAATATTATTCCAAAAAAAATTCTTTCGTGATTTGAAAATCTCTACCTTTGGTGATCGTTCGAATTCTTCAGCAAGCGGGAAAGCCAGTTATATGGAGATGAAAACTGTAATTGAATAGTAAGTTATGTTATAAGTTATATTATTATAGACTTATATTGAAAATTGTGTTAGGTACCTACTTGTCCTTTCTATGATGTTACTTTCAAATTTATTACTCGACGTTAGTACTTTACCTCGGAATTTGATCCCGTTAAAATATAAAATCGGATAAGTATCGAATATTATTACGCCAGTCAAATTTTGTTTACGTAACTCAATACTGAAATTATTATCCTTCCTTTTATTTAGTCAATTCTTTCTCCTCCAGTCTAAGGATTTACCTCTAATCAGTCAAATAGGTAAAACTCAATAAAATCGAATAATTGTCGCTCGAAAGTAATCTGACTGTAATCCAATCTAAGAATCTCCTGAGAAATCCGAATTGTTAGTATCCGAATCTATATCTGTCTATCTGTATCTAGCGAATTCTTAAACTTTAAGGTGTAATTCTAGGAAATTTTCAACTGACATAAGAGCAAAGTGGATATATTTATGAAAAAGTTTTCATCCTCAAGCTGATGTGAAATAAAAAAAATCTAGTAATCTGAGTGAAGATGTCCTGTTTATGTAACAATGTAAGCCGCGACAGAACAAATGTTGGAAAACTTTGACCAATTTTCATAATGAATGTAACCTTCTATATGTGAACACCAAGCCTTTGTAAATTGTAGAACTTGGAAACCTTTTTGGTTCTTTCAAATAAATAAATTTATTTATTCAAAGAAATATTTAATTGAATGAATCAAAGGAATAAATTAACCAAGGACATGATTCAATTAAGAGTATATAGTATTGATTTTGAAAAGAGCTGCGTTCTTCAATTATAATTATAATTTTTGAAAAAGCGAAAATTTTCTTCAAATTATTTTCTTCGCCCCGGCTGCTATTTACGCCTGAAACTACATTAAGCGAAAGTTCTTGGCTTGATTAACGCAAACTTCCAGTTGACTTGTATGCACCCTCTTCAACTTCACCCTACTGTGACATGAATTTCCGCCCTATTGTATCATCCGAACAATGAGCGTCAATAATGCGTTGTACAATATTGTTTAATGAAACAATACGAGAAAGACGAAAAGTGATTCAAAATACTCGAATAAAGTCATTTTAAATGGATACTCTTGTATTAATATGGAGCTGAAGTTTTTATCACATTGGTAACAATACTAATTCACAATTCTATACATTTTTAGATAAAGAAAATAATAATTACTGAGTTTTGTCACCAGTCCTGAAAACTTCAGAAACATGGAATTATTTTTCACCTGTTTTCCTTATCCACAGATTGATGTTTGAAATAATTGGAACAGTAAACAATATAACTGCATTTCAGGACCGACCAGAATGGAGTGTATTTTGGATTTGAAGAGAAAAATATAAGGTGCTTATTGCAGTTGTCAATTAATTAATTTCTCTTGAAATTTGGTTTTTAAAAACTTAAACTTGAAAAATCTACAAATATATTACATTTTTACACTTTGGAAAGTATTTTCCAATCTTCATGATCCATGCTTGGAATTTTCATATTACAAATTACTTAAATTATGCAAGATTGGATTCAAAATAATAAACCTATGACTGATTAAATGTGAAATTATTACATTAAGAACTGTCCCTTTTAAATTATTCAAATTTTAAATTGTTCAGTCATGAGTTCAAATGTTTCAATCTGAAACTGTTATTTCATTTTTATTATCTTTGTATTTGAAATTTTCAAATTCTTTAGTTACCAATTTTACCAAACTATCAAATTTAATCTTGAAACCAATAATTTCAAAATTCTTCCATCTATTTTTAATGTTCGTAAATGAATTATAAAATTTCTAAAGATTTCAATTGGAAACTATATTCTTTCAAACACCATTAATATCAAATTCTAAGTTTCTTGCCTTGAAAGTCAAAATTGTTTATTTTAATGCTTGGTATTTGTAAATATTTAATGTTTTACATCTCTATTCATTTATTTATTCATTTGAACATCTTAAACCCAATAGTCAAAAACCAATTTCAGGTCTACCTTTACACGATATTATTATTATCTTCAACACGATATTATTCAATTTGAACTATTTATCGTATAACGCTACAAATATAAGATAACTCTGAAGCCTTCAACGTTAGAGTTTCACAATTTTTTCCCCAATCAAAAATATTGAATTTTCATAGATTCTGATTTGAAATTGTTTGAATGCAAACACTTTTAATCTTAAAACATTATATTTTCAAAACCCAAAATCTGCCATTGTTGAAAATTATTTAAATTTTAAATTATTGCATTTGGAATTTATTATAAACAAGATTATTTAATTCCGAAAGTTAAATTAAAGGAAATTCCAGCCTTAAGGATTGTGTTGATCTACATCCTTTTTTTTTTTATTATTTGACTATTGAGATTGTTTATGGTGAATTTAACAATTTCGAAGGATCAAATTTAGAATCATAAAAATTTGAAGATAAAAAATTTCATTCAGTTTCTTATGATTCATCTAAGGTTCTTAAATCATGAACTCTTCCAATTGTTTTATCGGCAATATTATTCCTGGTACAATATATTTTTCTTTTTAAAAGTATGCAGATTTCTAATGTTTCAATTAATAATTTTAAATATGTAAGTATTTTGAATTAAAAATCATAACATTTATGAATGTTCAATTAAGAAGCTGAAGGTTTTAAGCTATATTCAAATTTATCCATTCTAAAAGTAAGGCTTGAAATGTTAGAATGTGAAAGAAGTAAAAAAAAGCGTCATTAAGAAACAGAAGTGGAAGAAAATTAATCTAACTTCAGAAAATTAGATGACCAGAGTAAAAAGAAAAAGATTCGCTAAGAGGTTTGTTATAAATCCTGCCAAACCATTCATCGATATTACGAGAGGGACAAGCTCATCAGTTTTATTATCCACTACCGATAAATGCATAAACTCTACTGAGCAAAAAGGTTCCTCATCGATCGTCATTCGACTGCATTTATGGTTCACTGATTCTTCGCAGATCATAAAGAAAAAAGATTTTACGATCCCACAATCTCCCTGATTGGACGCATCGTTCCACTGCATCCCAATAATGCAGATATTGAGATCGAAATTGGAAAGAAATTCAGAAAATTAAATAACTATAATTGATCTTATAATAAAGTAGAAAGAAATTACGAATAAGTATTGAACAACTGACCTCTGTAGTTTATTTAAATACTTATTCTAAATTATAATTATTATTTACGTATTTGTACAGCCTGCTTGTACAGCCCTTCATCTGCAATGGACTATGAGGTACTGGATACATTGGAATTAGTTTCGGAAGCAGAACTGCTTTCCGCTCGGTGGAATAAGTGCTTATAATGTTGGACGTACGTCTGACAGTGCTCTCCTTTCTGAAAAGCTGACGTATTGTGTAATCTCATATTTCGTTGTTCGAAAAACTCAAAGACTGAGTGGAAAAGTAGATTGTCGTTTGTGGCTTTCGCAACTTCCAGGAACTTTCTTGCCGATACCTGCTCTGCCATTCCTACTGATCTAACGTATCTGAAATTAGAAATCAATTTTGATTCTACAATTTGTAAAGTTTCAATCTGAAATTATTATCCCATCTTTATCATCATCTTATTTCTTCGAATTCAATTATTTTAAAATTATTCACTTATCAAGGGTTTGATTGGCAAATTGTAGCGTTCAATTGAGGTCCCGGATGCAATAAGGGGACGAGGGCTCAAAAACGCTCCAATTTAAATTTACCGGACGCCAGCTGGTGGTTTCAATATGGCTGCCACAGGGTCACTTATATCGGCATATATATATACTATATAGTTATAGTTCCAATGTTGAAAGTGCCTCCGTAGCCGCCATTGTCGCAGCGCCCTCCTACCTGCGGTGGATTTTTTCATTGCCAATTGTCCACACGTCTTGTGATATTGAAATTCCGAAACTTATGAAATTGAATTATAAAAAATATGCACTTATAGATAATGACAAGACGGAACTTCTTTTACATAAAGTTTTTCAATCCCATTTATATTTTTGATAATAAAAATGGAAAAGTGATAAAAAAATGTTGCCACATTCAATTATTTTTTGATTTGAAACATAAATCGTCTCGAATCATAGAAATATTATTGAGACTCTTTGAAATTTGGTATAGACATGCATTATACCCTAGCGATGCCTACAATGTGAAGAAACAAGTAAAAAATTTCAATTGTTTAATAATAATTAATTGCGAATGGAGACCTGACGCTAAGTACGTTTTCTTAGCTTCGACGAAGAAAAGTATCGAATGAACTCCGAAGTTGAAACAACTTACAGTGAGACATTTGCTCCTTAATTTCGGAGAAAGATTTCTGGAAATTTTTGGGTCAATTCATTGAAATTGACAGAAATGTTGATTTTGTGAGAAAAAAGGCAGTAGTGTCAAAGAAAACATCCACCGCGGGCAAAGAGGCGCTGCTGTTTCAAAACAAACATGGCTGCCTATGGGATTCAGCATGCATATGCATTATGAAAATGTTGCTAATATCTCTAAAAACATTGTGTGAGTATGCTGTTGCAACGCCATCTTCAAGAAGCATGATCGAATGTGAAACAACAATAATTCGTGATAATAATAACAAAAGAGACATCAATGAACAAGTGTCCGTCACTGTCATGGATTACACTTGCAAAGCTGGCACGAGCCATAGATTTTATTTAATCATCATGATGATAATTGAATTTAATAATTACGTAATAACTGTATAAAAAACAAACCAGGAAATACATAATCATCAACGCTGAGATGCAGAGAGCAAACTAGTATTTGTTGATCAGTATCTTGAATCTTGGGTCGTTTTAGACATCCGGAACGTTTATCAACAACAGTGCTTTCTCCAACAAGATTTTTCACTGTATCAGTACCACTCCCGAATTTTGGTACTTTATGGAAACTCAAATTAGTGTTGATATTTTTTTTGAAGTCACAATTGACAACACAGCACACATCACCCTTGCGATTAACGTTTTCCTTTCTATGGTTCCAGGAGAATTCCATTTTTAAGATTTCAAATCAACCAAATAAACTTCTTGTGCACTTCTAACTGATTATTCTGACACGAAATTAATTATTATTGCGTTATTTGAGTGTAACACGCATGTGAACAATGCTTTGTGTATCCCATAGGCAGCCATGTTGGTTAGTTCGCTAGATGGCCATCAGGTCTCGCATTGCAACTTTATATTTCCAATACGATTGTGCCGTTAGCAGATTCAAGGGCTTCTCAACGTTAGTACTCTCGCCTGTATACTCTCCTATGAAGGACTTGTCTCTTCAAAAATTAAACATTAAAAAAGACTGCCTTTTTCCTTATCTAATATGCAATCGAATGCTTTATATTTTAGCATATTTTGTTGTTTCCAGTGGATAAGCAAATAAATTAAAATAGGAAAATTTGTGCTGTGCAAGTTGTTTCATCCTTCATTTTGTTTCCTTCGTTTTAGTAATAAAGAATGTAAACAAACCGTCTCATGCCTTTATTTTGAAATTTTCACTGTGAAAAAGGTTCAGTGTCCCAAATTATTTCGCACTGTGCAGATCGCTGTCTGTTCCATTAGATTGAATTGAATATTATATTTTCGTCATGTGACTGTAAGACAATATAATTCCTAATTTGTAGTTACTTTTAAGTTTTTGAATTATTTCAGAACAACAAGTAGGCCGTAAAAGGCTTCGCGACGAGAGCAAGTGGAGGAGAAATGTGGAAGATTGCAGAAAGAAGGTGATAGACTAATGATATCCTCATCATATTGAAAATATTCCATTCAAAACGAATGTTGGCATATTGAAATTTTGAATTCGAAAAAATTGAAAATTTTGGTTACACGTTTATTTTAAAGTTCGTTAAAGGACTCCGCACGTAAAAGTGACAGATTTGATATTTTATAAAGAAGCTTTTCTTCAAAGTGTCTAAAATTTTGAGTTTTCAAGCTCTCATATACCCAGATTTGATATCCAAAAGCTCCACAAATCTCATCAAGCTCAAAACGTATATCCTTTGATAAAAAATATGATTTTTCAAATTTTAGACAGAATCAATGATAATGTGGATATCGACATCTCATTCACGATTTCTCTATACAATTAGTTACAAGGTTCAAATAAAAAATTACTTTCAGAGCTTCATCATCTTGAACCTATTGTATTGTTTGCGAAAAATTTCTACTAGTGAAAGAAAGGGATCTACGCGTTTTTGGCGCAATCTTCTATTTGTTTGCTGTAAGTATCAGTAAAAATTTTTTGCAATATATAAAATATCACTTTTTTCTGAGAATGAGATGATTGAACATTTCCATAAACAATTGATTATTGTTTACATCAATTTTCTCATAAAATAATGGTATAAGTCGTGGTTTTTTCTGAAATTTCCAACTTTATTTTAACTCTTGACCTGAAGTGAATTAATCTGAGTTGAAAAAATAATTGTTCAAAAAATTGATTATTATTGGCAACTGTCTTTCCTTCGAATAATGCTATAAAATTGCGGTTTCTTCTAACTTTTCCAACTTGTTGTTAACTTTTCGATTTGAGTGAAATAATAATTAATTTATACTGATAAAATATTTGTTAAAACGATGTATTATTTCTAAAAACTTTCTTCACTTAGCGTAATGCTAGAAATTTGCGATTATTCTGAGATTTTGCGGGTTTCTTCCTAAATCAGGTTTTTACAGGTTATTCACTAGACTGCTCCTATAAATTCCCTGCTTCCTTCTTTTCTGATTATTATTTATCCATTACTGAAAAATTTCGCAAACTTGGAAAAAAATCCAACTTTCTCGCATTTTTCTAAGAGAAAATAGTTATAAACAATAATGACTAGAATAGTATGTATGTTAGTTTCTATTTTTCATTACTCTACTTAAAGGAAAAGTTGAAAAAAGTTTGCAAATTTAAAAAAAAAACCACAGCTTCGTAGCATTTTTTTAAAGAAATCATCGTTCTAAATAAAAATGACTTTTTTCAACAATGACTTTCACACAGCATAAAAAGGTTCAGAAGTTATTAAGAGAGTGTCTAATTTTAAAGTGCCTGTGTTAAACCTTTTATAAAATGAATGATAGATTATCAGAAATTATGATAAACAAGTGTAAGAATGTGTTTTGTTATTGGGGAATAAATATGCTAAAATATACAGCAGTCGATTTCCTATTAGATAAGGGAAAAACAGCCTTTTTCAATGTTTAATTTTTGAAGAGACAAGTCCTTTATAGAAGAGAGTACAGGCGATAGTACTAACGTTGAGAAGCCCTTGAATATGCTAACGACACAATCGTATACGGCCTGTTTTCTTACAAAATTAACATTTCCGTCAATTTTCAATAAATTGACCTAAAAATATCCAGAAATCTTCTTTCAATATTAGGGAACAAATGTCCTACTGGAAGTTGTTCCAACTTTGAATTTCATTTGATACTTTTCTTCGTCAAAGTTAAAAAACCTGCTCATCGTCAGGTCTCCATTTGCAATTAATTATTCCTAAACAATTGGCATTTTTAATTGTTTCTCCACATTGCAGGCATCGTTAGGGTATAATGCATGTGTATACTAAATTTCAAAGAGTCTCAATAATATTTGTCTGAGTCAAGACGATTTATGTTTAAAAAAATAATTGAATGTGGCAACATTTTTTTCATCACTTTTTCATTTTTATTATCAAAAATATAAATGGAATTAGAGAACTTTATATTGAGAAAAACTTCCTTCTTTCATTATCTACAAGCACATTTTTTTCTTAATTTAATCTTTTGAGTTTCGAAATTTCGATATCACAGACGTTCGGACAATACTTTTTGCGTTTTTGAGCGCTCGTCCCCTTATTGCACCCGGGCCTTCAATTTTGGAAGTTTGAATCTGAACTCATAAAATTTTCAAGCAACAAACTAATATTGTTCAATTCCAATCGTTTCTGTTTGTCATTATCCATTCGGATTTCTCCAAATTGTCCAATTATACATTTTTCAATTATAAATGGAAATTTTAGAATCCATTTTATTCAAAATTATTCAATTCTAACCGGTTGTCCGCTGTCTCTTCAAATAAGCATTAAAATATCATACCTCAAGGCGGGTAATATGTGTCCTTTAGATAACAAAACTTCGATTATTTCCTCGTGCGCATTTCCCAGGCGTTTGAGCATATCTAACGCGAGTTGTTGTGCCGCAGGATACAAATTCTCCAGGGAAAGTAATAAACATGCGAGAGGCTTTGAATCAGTAACTACATGATATTGTAGTAACTGATGAAGTTGATAATAAGCTTTTCTCTGAACTAAAGTCGTTATAACGAGTTCGTGCAAATAGTGCTGGACTGGAATACCATGTTCTGTCAGAGATCTACAAACATATTACATCGTTTGTACGTAATAAATTTGAATCTGTATTTTTAAAACAACTACACCCATATTTAAATCCCGAGGGGTTGACCACTCGAGTTCTGAGTGTACACTGGGGTGGTCCAAAAAATTTTTTTCGAATTTTTATGCAAAACGCCCTGAAACGTGCTCGAATCCACAAAAAAATGAACGCATTTTTTTTGTTTTGATAAAAAATAATATTTAGAGGTAGCGCAAGCCTCATGAAGTTTAACACGTATTTTCCATAAAAAAGGCGTTTTTGTAAATTTTATTCAGAATTCTCAAAATTAGATGAATCGAGTTCGAAATTCACCATTTCTCTTTACAACTGGTCACAGAATGTGAATGGAATATTACCTCTCAAATATCACTCCCATAAGTCTGTTTTATAGGGTCCCGAAAAACCCCCATGAGTGAAAAAATGTTTGTTTCTAGTTTTTGGAGACAATTATGAATTTGTTGCGGTTCTTTGACGCACATTGTTTCAAATACAGGAAATACTACTTTACACTGATGATAAGATGTTTATTTGAATGATTTAAACAATTTATTATTGTTTTTAGCTACTTTTATCAGCAAAAATTTATTATCATTGCTAATAATATTTTCTTTGCTTAATGATAGAAACTTGCGTTTTTTTCTGAAATTTCCAACTTTATGCCCACTTTTCACTTGGAGTGAGTTGCTATTTAGTTTACTAATAATTGTTTAAACAAATTATTATTGTTTATGGCTTTCTTTTCTTAGAGTAGTGCTAAAAAATTGCGGGTTTTTTCTAAAGTCTTAAGCTTTTTGTCCGCTTTTTACTTAGTTAGGTAATAATTAATGCGAGTTGACGAACATGCTTATTTAAATAATTTATTATTGTTTATAACCATTTTCTCTTAGATAAGTGCTAGGAAGTTGAGTTTTTTTCTGAAACGTTCAACTTTGCACTGAATGGAAGTTGAATAATATTCAATTAGATTAAAAATTCATTTTTTTAGGTCGAAAATCGAACTCTTTGGTTGAAAAATGAACAACTTTTTTGAAAATTTAATTTTTGCGTTGAAGATCCATAATTCTAGCAGAAAATTCGAAATTCAAATTTCACTGAATCAATTCAGCTTGTTTGTTTTAATCAATTCTTTTTTAACATTGGGGAAAGAACACAAATAATTCACATAAAACAATACAATACTATTTGAAATATGATTCTCTCTCCTGTTTATTTATTATTTGTTCACAACTAAGAAGGTAAACAAAATTGAACATTTCAGAAAGAACCGCAACTTTTTTGTACTAATTCAAGAGAAGAAAGGCCATAAACAGTAATAATTTGTTTAAACAATTATTTTTGGTAAAATAAATTAAATATTAACTCACTTCGAATGAAAAGTCGTTAAAAATTTCAGAAAAAACCGCAAGTTTATATCATTAGGCAAAGAAAATATTATGAGCTTTACTTTAATCTAATTGAAAAGAAAATTCAAAAGTGATAAAAAGTTGAAAATTTCAGGAAAAAGTCGCAACTATGAAGTTATAATCTAGAAGAAGATAGCTGTAAACATTCACAATTCGTGTTAACAATTTTTTTTGCTAAATTAAAATAAATCATTACCTACTTCAAATGAAAAAAGGACAAAAAGTTGAAAATTTTAGCAAAAACCACAACTTTGTAGCATTATTCTTAGAGAATATTGTTATAATTCATAACAAATTGTTTACACAATTATTTTTGTTATCTTTAATTGATTATTGCCTTGCTTCAACTGAAACGTTGGAAATAAGTTGAAAAAATTCAGAAAAAACCTTGACTTTCTAACCCTTTTCTAAGAGAAAGTTGCTAAAAACAATGATAAATTGTTTCAAAAATTAAAATAAACATCAAATTATCAGTATAAAGTAGTATTTCATGTATTTGAAAAAATCTGCGTTAAAAAAACCGCAAAAAATCATAATTAGCGCCAAAACCTCGAAAAACCCATTTTTTCACTTATGGGGTTTCTTTGGGACCCTATAAACCAGACTTATGGGGGTGATATTTGAAAAGTAATATTTTATTCGCATTCTGTGACTAATTGTGAAGAGAAATGGTAAATTTCGAACTCGATTCACCCAATATTGAGAATTCTGAATAAAATTTACAAAAACGTCTTTTTTTATGGGAAATACGTGGTTAACTTCATGGGGCTTGCAACACCTCTAAATATAAGTTTTCTTTAAAACGAAAAAAATGGGTTCATTTTTTTGTGGATTCGAAAAAATTTCTGGGCCTTTTGCATAAAAATTCGAACAAAAATTTTCTAATGTATTTTTGGACCACCCTAGTGTACACAGATAATGTCACAAGGTTTTCATAATGTTTTAAAAGAATTTACAAAGGTTCGTGCATCAGATCTCAAGATTGACCAACCCCTCTTTAAATCCAAACTATTTATTACCTCATATATTCAAGCAGGACCCAAATTATCATTTTTGGTTCTATTGTATTTTCAGGGAACTTGGAAAGAATATGACTGTACATATCACTCTGATCGAGTAACAACTTGTACTTCAAATTTTCAGACTCTTCGCTCTGATTTTTTGAATTGCTTTGCAAAGGTGTTCCCATCTAAAGAAAAAGAATAATAATAAGAAAAAAATGGATGCAAGCGATCACATTCAAATAAAAAGATTCCTGATTATCACCTGACACTGCAGTTCACTTTCGAGATGACATCGATAGACGGAATTTAGTTTATCAAAAATAATCGGCATGTCTATTAAAGTATTAGGCATCTGAGTCATGAGATTTTGTAAAACTTGTATTAGGAATGGTTTCGCGTCTTTACGCTGAAGTAGAAAATCAATGAGGAGTACTTTGTCAGGTATGAGTTTAACAAATGCTTCCAGTCTTAATTCAATGTACCTGGAAAATTAAATACAACATTTTTGAGATAAATAGGACTGATTACAAATTAGATGAATATTTTTAAAATACCTGAAGTCGAAGCCTCCTAGCAATAGAGTACGATCTCAGCGGACAGAGCAATAAAGTCCTATCTCATCGGCCAGTGCAATAAAGAACTATCTCGCCCGTCAAACTTACAATTTTTGGTTATACTCGTAGAATTTTTTTTTTCGAATAGTATATGGCTTCTTGCCGCCCTACAATAAACAATTCAACAGAATTTATTGGAAAGACCTTGAAGTGAGTTGTAGGCTTTACAAAGATTGTACTTTTTTCCAGAATAAAACAAATTTCAACTTAACCGTTGACTTATCAAGCCAAAAAACAATTTTTTGACATGACAGTTCAATTTTCAGCCCGAAGATTTGAACTTTGAACAAAAAATGTTCACTTTTGGACCCAAAAAGACAAATTTTCTCCGAAACAGGAAAAATAATAATTACTAACCAAGTTGTTGGATTTTCACATAAAATAGTCGAGTTTCGAACCTACAACGATGCATTTCTTTTTAAATAGTTCGATTTTCAAATTAAAAGGATGAGTTTCCGCCAAAATTTTGTAATTTTTATCCAAATTAGTATATTTCCGACCAAAAAAGTTTAATCCTTCACTGAGCAGTTGCACTTCCTTGGTGATGAAGATGAATTTTTGAATGAATAGAACAATGCTGAACAAAAGGGTTAACTTTATCGCCAAATTGTTGAATTTTCAATAAAATTGTTGAATTCTTAACAGAAAAAAGATGAATTCTAAATAGAGAATGAAATAATTCATATTTAAACTAAAGATAATTATAATATTGGACAATATAGTATGATTTTACAACAAATAGTTGAATTTTCTGAAATTCTAACCAGATTTTAATTCAAAAAAGGAATGTTCGAATCAACCAAACAACACAAATTAATAACAAAACAGTTAGAGTCTTAAACGAGACCAGATTAATTTTTAACTAAAAAATTGCATGTTCGAGTTACAGGACGAATTTGCTACAAAAAACTTCAATTTTCAAAAAAGTACATAAATTTTTATACAAATAGTTCAATTTTTAAATTCGAATGTTCAATTATTCTCCAAAAATGGAAAAATCACATTTTAAGGTTGGAGAGGAATGTTGAGAGAAATATCGGAATTTATTATCAAATTAATTTGAATTAAATCTTCAAGTCCAACAATTAAATTTTCAACAAAGTAGTTCAACTTTCTACCAAGTACATCTCATTTCCACTGAAAAAGATTCATTTCGAGAGAAAAGATAAATATTCCACTAAAAGAGATCAATTTTTAAATAAAAAGAGAAAAAATTTCAAGAAAGATGAGTTTCTACTCTAAAATTAGTTTATTAGCTCATGGAAGAAAGAGTTCAACTTTACTGTTCAATTTTGAAGCCAAAAAGACGAATTTTCTTCGAAACAGTTAGTTTTCAACCCGGAAATTTTAATTTTCTACGAAAGAATATTTTTCAGTCAAGTAGAAAAAAAGGTCACTCAATTGTTAAATTTTGGGGTCAAAAATAATAACTTTATAAAAAACAGTAGAATTCCGAACCCGACAATATTTATTCTCAAGAAAAAAATTACCAACTTTCAACCAAGCTGTGGAATTCTCCACTAAAAAAGTGTGATTTCGAACACATGCGAATATTCTGGAGAGGTGATTCGTTTTTCATCTGAAAAGGATAAGTTTTTGACTAAATTGTTAAATTTTCAGAATCACGATTGAAATTTTGACCAAAAAAGATAAATGATCAACCAAAAAGTTTCACTTTTTTCTCATAAAGATGAATTATTTGATGAGAAGACGAATTCCAACTAAAAATACAAATTATGTACAAAAAAGTCGAGTTTCCAACCCAGGAATCTGATTTTTTACCAAAAAAAGATTAGTTTTCACCGAAAGGTTGAATGTCTATAAACTAATCGAAAAAAAAATTCCACGAGTATAACTTAAAAGTATAAGTTTGACGGCGAGATAGTACTTTATTGCACTGGCGACCGAAATAGTACTTTCTTGAATTGGCCGCGAAGATGGTATCGTTTTGAATAGTCGTTGAGATAAGAATTTATTTCTCTGTCCGCTGAGATAGTACTCTATTGCTAGGAGGCGTCGAAGTCACGACTGATAAAATAGCTTACCATAAACAACCTAATTTAGCATCAATCACAATGTTCGGTTGAAAAACAACCCAGTTTGGTGAATCTATATTTTTATTAGGAAAAATATTCTGTCGCATAAATTCGAGACTTGAAATTGTTTTAGGAAGAATATTGATTAGGCTATCAAAAAAAAATATTTGACATAAAAATTATAATTTCCCAAGACAGCAATAAAAGAATGAAATAGAAACGAATGAAATAAAAAATTGGATACTAGATATAATAATCTTCAAAGGATACATAATTGGCATGGTTGCATGACCTGTTCTGACAATGTTGCACCAGGCACTCTTAAATTATAAGGCTTGATCGGTTTTGGAACTGCTACAGCTGTATGATGAATTACAGCACCATCGCTTACTCCAACAGATGTTAACATGATATCGAATATCATTGACGTCTGCAAAAATTATTCCGATTAGCTAAAATGAAATAACAAAAACTGAATTTAATTTAGGAGCCGTACTTAAAGTACGTAACAGCTCCAAGAGGGGGAGGGATGTCAAAAGATTCAGTTACACTTTGTTACGGAACGGGGGGGGGGGGGGGGGGGGTTGGTTCAGTGAGCAAATTTTTTAAAAA
>WSXT02020094.1:0-14190 GCA_011762715.2 Neuroterus valhalla | reverse complement strand
CAATTTAGTAAAATCCTCAGTTACTCAATAGGGCCATAAGTTCATTTTCAAAAATTTCAAAATTTATAATAATATTTTGAAAATCATTTTTCTTGTTCATACTCAAAAAGATGCCTAACGATATTGCGAGAACCAATCAAGTGAATTTCTTGATTTGCCGAAAGGGCCTTCAGTTCATTTTCCAGAATTGCAAAATTTTAATAAGAATATTTAGAAAATCATATTTCTTACTTATAATATAAAAATGCCTGAGGATATTGCCAGAACCAGTTTAGTGAAACCCTCGGTTTCTCAATTAGGCTATAAGTTCATTTTCAAAATTGCCAAATATATAATAAAAATATCTAGAGAATCATTTTTCTTCCTCACAATATAAAAACGCTCAAGGATATTGCCAGAACCAATTTAGTGAAATCTTTGGGTACTCAATAGGGCCATAAGTTCATTTTTCAAAATTTCAAAATTTATAAGGATATTTAGATAATCATTTTTATTTTTTATAATATTAAAATGCCTAAGGAGATTGACAGAACCAATTTAGTGAAATTCTAGGTTATTCAATAGCGCCAAAAGTTCATTTTCCAAAATTACAAATTTTGTAATAAAAATATTTAGAAAATCATTTTTCTTCTTCAGGCTTGAAAAATGCCGGGGGATATTGCCAGAACCAATAAAGCAAAGTCCTTGGTTTTTCAAAAAGGCCGTTGGTTCATTTTACGGAATTGCACAATTTTGAAAAAAGTTTCAAACCGATTTCGAAATCTAGGCTCTGGGCACTTCTGAAACAAATCATGTAATCAAACAAACAAAGGTAATGTAACTGGAACGTTGCAGTAAAACTTTACGTGTGAGAATCGATTAAAATTTGATTGCACCATTAATCACTGGAAAAGACACAATTACTTTTTATAATGTAAGCGACAAATCCGGAGAAATAACCCAGCCAATAAGCAGTGTCAATGTGTGCATTACAAATGTTATGAGTATGAGTGACTTTATAGATGGTCATAAAATTCACGATAAGTGCTACAGTAATAGACTATACGGGTTGTGAAGCAAACATTATTGAACCGCATACAAATGTGGGGGAATCATCATGATAGAAGAGGAAACTTTTATGTTTGGCCTTAGTTGAATTTTCCGCATATCGAAATTTGTAGCAATTTTATGATTATTCTTCCCAAGGAAAGTTTTATCATCTTGGGAGAGTGAAATGAAATAATAGGAATGACGATTTTATGAAGTTTGTAAGTCCAGCCGCACGAAGAAATTCCATAAAATTCTTAAACTTTGGTTGAGGGCTGTCCATAAATGTCCTATTCCTTCTTCTCATAAAATTTCCCAAACACTTTCTTACCATCCCCTCTCTTCCCTCCCCTCTATTCCTTTCCCCTCATAAAACCATCCCATACATGCTTCCGTGTCTCTTTCATCCATTTGCATACTCTGGATTTTTTCTTCTCATCTTTATCTCAATACTTTTCTTCCTTTACTTCATTCCCTAATTTCCAACTCGCTTTTTTTGTCCGTTTCCTCTTCCCTTGTCCTCCCCATAGATATTTTGATAACTCTTCCCTTTCTATAACCTTATACCATTTATCTCTTCAGATTCCTCATAACCTATAGTGCTTTCTACTCCCATCCCACGATATCCGAAAAACTCTATTCTTTCTCCTTCCTATCGCGTTAATTCTCCGGTCCTCTTCCCCTTCCTCTACTTCTTGGTAAAACTTTCTCGTTGCCTCTCCTCTCTTTCCTTCTCTTACTTTCTGTTCCAATTTTCCCTGCCTTCTTTTCTACATTTATTCTCAACTTATCCCTTTAAGTCTCTTCTCTTACCATATCCCCCTCGTTCTTCATTCTAACCCTAATGTCTGGCTCCGATTCCCTATACCTGCTTCATTACCCTCGCCGATTTCCTAGTCTTTCCCTGCACTATAAACCCATAGTACTGAAATTCCTTTACCTTCCCAGCTTCCTACGTTTCTATCTCGCTATACATGTTTTCTTTCCTTCTGCCTCCTTCCTTAACATCATCACCTACTTTTTATTTGTATTAAGCCAAGATTTTTTCCTACCTCGGTAGTTCTAAAATCCCGTAATTGAATCCACCATTCCTCCCTCACTATCAGCTAAGGGCACATTTCATCAGCACATTCTAGTTGTATATTACTCCTTCACCTAGCCTTACACCCCTATCCCTTTATCTTCATCTTCTTCTTCAGATCTGAAATTAGAATATTGAACAGAGGTGAGCTTACCGGACATTTCTGTCTTGCACCTCTAGTCATTCAAAACCTTTTACCTATTTGTTCCCTTACGCCCACCCTACTTTTTCTTTCCCTTAAGATTTGAGCTCCTTTTTTTCCAAACCTACTCGTATCTCCTTCTTCTCCATCTCTTTATCTGCCTTTTCCCTGTTTAATTGATTGAACGCTGCTCTCAAATCCACAAATATCGCTGTCAGTACCCCTTTCTTTCTTTTGAGTCTTGTATTAATAATATAATCCAGCACATGGACATTATCCATCACTCTAATACCCTTCCTGAATCCCACCCGGTACGATGGAATTTTCTCCTTTTTTTCTACTCCTTTCTTCAACCTTCTAAAACTTTTGACACATATATTTTATATAATTTTGAAATAAGAGTCATCTACCCTACAATCCCTAACCTCTTTCCCTTCCTTTGCTGTTACTACTACCATACCTTCTTTTCATATTCTTGTCCAGTCTTGCCCACTCCATATCCTGTCGCACACTCTCCACGCCCATTCTTTTGATTCTCTTCCTCCATATTTCCATATTCTATTAGATTTTTCACCTATACCTGCTGCCTTTTCCTCTTTCACTGAACCTGTCACCGTTTCTATTCCTTACCTTGTGATGCCCTCTTCCTCATCTTTTTCTCTTACTTCTTTTGCACTTCTCCTTTTTCTAGATTCTACTCAACCTCATAATTCCATGAAAAATTTTTTCCACTCTAACATATCATTCTTTTGAATCACTCTTTTCCTTTTAACCTTTCTCTATTTACTATATTTCATACTTTCTAATCTGTTCTATCCCCTTCTGCCTCCTCTTCTACTTTTTGTTTCTCCTTCTCTTCAACTTTTATCTTCTCTTTCTCTTATCTTCTATCACAAAACGCATCATATTCCTCTTCTTTTCTTCTGTATTCTTTCTCTTTTTCTTTTGTCTCCTTACTTTCTTTATCCCAGCTGCCTCTTTTTTTACCTCTGCTGTCTCCTCTCTCAATATTATTCTTTAAAATTGTGTTATCCTTTTCAACCACAATGCCTATTTCTTCATTTACATTCCTTTCTCTGCTTAAAAATTCAACAATTTGTAGGAAATTTAACTTCCTGGTTGGAAATAACCTTTTTAGTTCAATAATAAAAAAAATCTTCCACTACCCAAACATTCGGCCGAATATGCTACCAAAATAGTTGAATTTTTAACTAAAAAGGTTATTCCCAACCGAAAAGTTCAATTTCACAACAAAATGTTGAATTTTCAAGCACAGACAAATTGTATACAAAAATATATACGGATTTTCGGAACGAAAATATAATTCCTAATTGAAAAAATGTTATTCGCTGCAAATATTTGATTTATTTATGTTATTTATTTTACTTATTTTCTATAAAAATAGTTGGTTTTTCAAAAAATTGTTGAATTTTCGAGCCAAAAATATTATTTTTCATTGAAAAATTTCGTTTTCTATGGAACATACAATTTAAATCCTAGATCCTCATTTCAGTCATCCTGATCAATTTTACTGAAGAATGCATTTCACTATTCTCAAGACAAGATCAAGACAAGATGGAAATTTATTAATTAAACTGGAGATTGAATTCATTTTCTATTGGAAATTCGATATTCACATAAATTGTTGAGTTTTCGAAAAATATCTCTCTTTCCTACCACGACAGTTGAACTGTCAATTGAAAAAATAGATTCAAAAAAAGTTAATTTTCTGCTCGACAGTGCAATGTCTATAAGAATTTTAACACCGAAAAGGTAATTCTTGACCATAAAGTTTATCCTCACAAAAAATCGTTGAATTTTCAGGTCCAGAAAAACTTATTACACAAAACCTAAATTGTGAAGTAGAAATATCATTTTCCCATGAAAAATTGTATTTTGTTACCAGTAGTTTAAAATTTGAGAGAATATTCCAATTTATAATAGAACAGTTTAATGCTTTACCAAAAACTTAAAGTTTTCAAAAAATAATTGAAGTCGAAGCAAATGGCTGAATATTTAAACGAACGAGATGGATTAAGGAGTTAGGAATAATCAGGTTGTATTAGGAAACCAATCCTGAACCACAAACGTAATAGTTATATTTTGAGTAGAACAAAATATTTCCTAGTTAATGAAAAATGGATAATAAACAAAATGCATCAATTTTTCAACCCATATTTTCGACCAGGTATCTGAATTTCTTATTGAAAGAGATGAATTCCAAACCAAGAATTGGATGGGTAAATATTCACAAAGGAAAATCAAATTTCGATAAAGTGATTGAACTTTCACCCAAGCAGTTAGAGTTTCGACAAGAATAGAATGATATCTGAAATTTGAGGAAAAGAACAAGGAAAAGTGAAGAGAGGAGAAGTTTCTTGAAAACGAAGGAATGGAAAGTTTGTAGAAAGGTAGAAAGAGAAAAATCTTCCGAAAAATTCGAAAACTTTTTGTATTCTCATGATGAGGAAAAATCTATAAGACAAGGATATTGGGATATCTTTTATGAAGAAGTTTAGAATGCAAGGCACTTTTCATATTTCGGAAAATTCTGTGGGATGAAGATTCTGTTAAGTGATATTAGAGAGAAAAAATTTCAATGAAAACTAATCATGTGAAATTATTACATAATAACTAGTTATATATATTCAGATGGAATTTTATGCCTGGAATGTTATTCTGGGACAAGTTGCAATGAAGTATAAAAACGCAGAATTTAATGAGAGAAAAAGTTGAGTCAGAAAAAGGCGGAAAGAAGTGAAAAGGAATGTAAAAGATGAAGAATATAAAAGAGAGCTCAATGGAAGAGTGAAAATTCTTTACAGCACGAAAAGTGTAAAGAGCAGGACATGAGGCAAAACGTCAGAGCACAGATGAAAAGAAATATAATTAGTTACTTCCAAATGTGGAAAAAGAGAAGGTTGTAAAGGAGATGAAAAGAAAGATCAGAGGAGACAGTTCAATGAGGTGGGAATAATAGTGAAAACGAAAGACATTTCAGGAATAAGGTATTCAGAAAGAAGGAATAATCGAAGAACCTTGTATGGAAATAAATCATCAAAGACGAAGAAAAAAGTCAACTTTAAGAGGATAGGTGGTGAGGGGAGAAGGTGAGAAAATGAACAATATAAAAGAAGAATTATAGGAACGGGGAAAAAACATCAAACGCGTAAATCAGTTCAGAAATCGATATCTTGTGTGGTGTCTGCTTTTTGAGAGGACAAAAGTCAAAGAAAAAAAAAAAAAATTCCATTCGAGCTAATAAGGATTGGAAAGTCTCGGGTTCACGAGAAATAACTTAAAATGTCCAAGCGTGTCTGCGTTGAGTTTCAGGCGGCAAATACCACTGTCCACCGCCAGAGAAGTGATCGCTTGGAATTTTTCTGATTCTGTTTTGCAACATCAGCTCGTGCTATGAGTGAGGAATGTTGTGTTCAAAATCTTATATTTAAAGGATACATTTTTTGAAGTCTTAACATGAACTTATGCCAATTAAGCTCAAGAAATCTCTATGGGTTCCTCAAATATCACTGAGAAAGTCGCAGCGTCTCTGCGTTGAGTTTCAGATGTTGATCACCGCTGTCAGCCGGCGGCGCTGTTTCAGGCGTAGGCATATAAAGTCTAGATCAACTGTCTCTTTGATCCGCCGACGCTCCTGCTAGGAGGGAGAAAGAATGAGTCGAGCGAGGAGTGTTTTCTCTTTCTAACACGGTGACGTAGCTGGTCACGTGGTCTATGGGTATACTGCATGGCCAGCTACGTCGCCGGGTTAGAAAGAGACATCACTCCTTGATCGAATCGTTCTTTCTCTCTAAGCAGGAGCATCGGCGGATCAAAGAGACTGTTGGCCTAGACTTTATATGTCTATGGTTTCAGGTGACTAAAACTCACTGATCTCTATATACTAACTGGTAGTGTATTAGATAGGCTGGTTTGTTCCGAATTGATGCCATGTCAAATCTGGGAACTTTCTCAACATGTTAGCACCAGCTGTGTGTGAGCGACAATTAGATTCTTCAATCTCAACGTATCAATTCCTTGATTCCCACTAATACGACGGAGCTTAAACCAAACAGTTATGCTCATCTCAAAAGGAATTCGGTCTAATGGTGTAATAATAATAATAATAATAAAATCATAGTTCAAAATCCGAAATGTTTTTTAACAGTTCTTGCGCCAATCCTACCGGTAATTCCTGACGGTGACGCATGTCGTTTGTTGAAGTTACAACGATTTCTGGAGTGCTACTATCGCATAAAAGTCGAGTGCTCGTGTGACAATGGTCCAGCTTCGAAGTTGAATTTTAGAGAAACCTTTAATGCAACCCCTTCCACATTTGTGATACGCATTTTATTATCGTCGTTGCTAAGCATTTCAGAATCCACCATTAGAGGAGAACGCTAAGTCATTCAAAGATAATTAAATTCGAAGTGGTCTTAAAACTTGGTTCTGTTTCCCACACCGGAAATATGGTGCTGGGGGTAGGGAACTTCTGGAGAGAGAGTTCTGGAATCTACCTCTTCTTAGTCAGCCTCTCGTTAAGAAATACGATATCTGTTTTGGATTCACTTACAGAAATGTCCTCTCGTGTCGAAAGGTTGTGTTTTGACAGAAGTAGAATTTCATATCTAATTTTAGCTTAAAGGGATTTTCATTTGTGTGAAGAAAAATATGTTCGCAGCAAATATCATTCTCTTGCGACAAACAATAATGAATTTTTACTTTAATATTTCAATTTTTAACTTAATTGTTTCAAGTTAGTTCCGAACGAGCAAAAGAATATTTTATGACACCTCTGCAACTCCAACAAAGTGATTGAATTTTTGATTAGAGGAGATAACTTCTCTTCAAAATATGTAATTGTTGATAGAAAAACAGAAAAAAAGTACAATTTGAAATAAAAAAATGCTCAATTCAACTAGCAAAGACGCATTTACAGCAAAACAATGATATCCATGACTGGGACAGATTATTTGAAGAAACAGTAGAAATTTTGACAAAAAAGTAATACTTTTTTATACAAAGTAGTCGCTTTTTTAACTGAGTAGGTCGCAAAACGTCGTGAATTAACGAAAACTGGATAGGTACGAAATTTACATGAATCTAATACCTTTCATCATATAAGATAAGAATGTGAAAATTAAATTTTTCCGAAAACTATGTGTGCTATTGGAAAATAGTTAGGGATACTTTTGTAGGTCTTTCTGAGTCAAGCAACATTCCTGTTGTGGTGATCTTCAAAATTAATAAAGAAATATATGAGGAACTTTGAAAAGATAATGCGTGGTACTTTTGAGTTATACGAATTATTGATAATATAATAATAATTATTATTATTAACTTTCAAGTTCTTCAAATTCTTTCTTCATTTACATTTTTTCTTCCAAATGGATTTCGAAGTGCACTAAAACTGAGAGTTTCTTCACAATTTCACATTTTTCTACTAATTCGATATTTATCTGGTAGAATACTAGAACCGGGGGTTTCAAAAATTTTTTTACTGATTTGGATTTTTTTGTTAACATGATTTCTCTTTATTCATATATAATTGAAAAATGTTAAGCCTATCAATTTTCCATCACCTAATCTTTATTGAATTCATATTCAATTATTTTCCACTCATTCTTACAAATTTCCTTGAAGAACTTGACTCTTCTAATTCTGATTTTGAATTTCTCGTCCATTTCGGTCAGACAAGATGTCTGACCGCCGAGGGCCAAGCAATAATACCAATTCCATGGAAAGAAACTTAATTTTTTTGATAACATGGGAAAAAGTGCTTTACCACCGAAGGTATGTTTGGATATCATTTTTTAGTTCTCCTCCATGGTATTACTGTTTGGCCCTCAGCGTGCTGGCATCTTGGATTTCTCCCACGCAACATGTCTTCTGCTTTTACTGATAGGAGCATTGTGATTGGTCCGATCAGCTCAAAGGAACGTTTTTATGCAGAGGTAAAAGCAAGATGCGCAGATAAGCGCAGGTCCTTAAGAAATGTTAAATGAGATATTGTCCTTCAGCAAAGCTTCTTATCAACATCGGGGATGTAAAAAAAATGCAGACTTCAACCCGTCTCAAGTCACTTGCAATATTCGTACCAAGTTTCAGACTCGCATGTCTTGTGAGATTGGAGAATACTGGAGACTAAGAATTTTCTAGTGAATCTTAGTAACACCGCTTTCCAGCGTGGTGCACCAAGAGTTCAAAAACAGTGCGCAAAAGGAAATTCAAATCGGAAAATTCTTTGGAAAGTTATCGTGCCACCAAAACTACAGACAGGTAGACATACATGCTCTTAGGAACCAATTTTTCCCACTGAGGGGGTCTCAAAAATCGAGAATGGATGCAAACTGAATGAGTTGGAATTCTGATGAATTCAGTCCCTTTCATCCTGAATGATGAGAATGTAGAAAACAGTTCAATATCTCTTATCACGTCTAGAGTTCCTATAGGGAGAGTTGGGACTTGTAGGAATCGTTTCTAATAGGTAGGACCAACCGGATTAAGGAAGTCCTTATTAGAGCGCGCTTTTAGATGTGAATTTATCTTCCTCATTCTTTAAAAATGAATACACAAGAAGAAATAGGTGCATAAATGTTTTTCAGAACTGATAATTCAAATTACGATATTCTGCGACATTACTATTTGAATAAAAAAAAGTTACCATGATAAAGGAATGCTTCGATGCTAAGGATGCTGGGTTCAAGTTTTCGAACCAAATATTTTTATTTCACTACATGAATATTATAACTGAATTTTTCGTTTTGCTTTATTAAACATCATTCACAAAAATACAATTTTTTTGGAGCAAATTAGTATGTAACTCTGTTAACTTTTGCTGAGTAGAATGAAAGTATTGAATTTCAAGGTTAGGGTATTTTTCACATTTTCGGGCTTATTCAAATATGCTGATCGTTAGAGAGGAAAGTTTTAAAATTATATAAATATAAAACAGAGACCTGCTGGCATAATTAATAAAGGAAATGTATGTTCACTATAAATTTGGGTACCTAGTCATTTTTGTTTTATTGATAATAGGAATTACGTTGCAGATATTTCTGAACAAATCCTTCTCTTTGACGATTTACACCGTACAACAACTAGTAGATTCTTTTGATTCACTGGATTCAATCATTTTGATATCAAACATAAGATTGGATTCAGCTGCAGTATTTTTGATACCTTAAAATTTTGGTTCTATCATAAATATCGGTAAAAAAGTTTTTCAAATATCAGTTGAAGATTATTTCTAGGGTAACGCCTGACTGAGCTCAATATCCCTTAGGACTATTCAAGATCCTCTCCAGAATATCTTCAGATGATGGTTTTAACTGCAACAAACGACACACTAAAAATCGAAATACCACACAAGTGTCAGAAGCTGCACCTTGTTGCCAGGGTAGGATCTCTCCTAGTTTATTTACGGGGCGGTAAAGGATGAGATCGAGGGAAAGGAGTTTCCACTGGTAGCAGTAGAAGTATAAATGGTATAGTTATAGTTATAGTAGAATAGGAAAGGGGTGGAGAGGTAAAGAGAAGAATAGAAGGATCAGCAAGGAATGGGGAACGGGAATAGGAACTGGAATCCGGTCGTTCCGAGTGGTTTGTGGGATGTGGGTGGAGAGAAGTTTTGGGCGATGCAGCGTGGAGTCCTTCTATTGATCCGCAGGAATTGCTCTACACACTGATCCAACCCAACACACCAGTTCAACGATACACTAGTCAAACGCAGCACTAGTTTTAACGCATCACATGTCCTACGCAACGCTAGTCCAACGCAACAGTAGTTTAACGCAACACTAGTTCAACGCAACACTAGTCCAATGTAACGCTTGTCCAACGGGACACATCAGTCTAACGCAACACACCGGTCCAACGCAACACACCGAACCAACGCAACACATCAGTCCAACGCAACACACCAGTCCAACGCAACACACCAGTCCGACGCAACGCACTCGCTCACATAGGCCGGTAGCGCTATCCCCACCAATTAGAATTCGTGTTCGCGGTGAACACATATTACGAAAGTACAACTCAGGCAGATAAAGACTCATGTTGCTTGCCAGGGTCAATATTGACAACGTAAAGTACATCGGTTCAAACGTCGGTCATTTTTATCTCGGACATTGTCCGAGTAATATCCACAGCCCGTTCCCAGAGCTGGGTTAAACACGCCACTCACTCTGTCCGCAGGAGTATTCCGTGGAAAGTGTCGTTGATGCCAGACTGAAAGAGCGACGACAATCTATTTTTCTTGTCCCTGCTGCAAATAGAAATTGCTGAAGTGTCCAATTACTCAGGTGTCCTTCCTGAGATATTGGAGGTGATAGGATCCTCACACTTCCTGAGGATGACGGACAATCAGTGGGTTTATGGTTGTTGAATAATGTAGCAGGCAAAAGTTCATTTTAGAGTTCAAGAATGTTCTTGGTGAACGGTCAAGTCCAAAATTACTTGATCCTGATATTGAAAGGAAATAAGCAAATATCCAATGACTGCAATCACGTAAACAATTTGGATCTCAACTATTTCTTTTTTATTTGAGCTTATATTTCTCTACTACAATTTTTGTCAATATTGAATAGCCGTTCTTCGTCAATTTTATGAAGAAACACTTAGAGCATCCTTGAAGTAATTGCCGAAAATACAAATGGGGCTATTCCTTTAAATAATCCAGGCTTTTTTGAAGAAGAGGAAGGGGGAAGGAAGATTATAAGATTCCTTGCTGTGAGGAAGAGAAAGAGGAGGGGAGTCCAGAGATATTCCTACAAAAGTTTTCTTTTTCAAATAATTTTTCATTCAGATGTGCTGATAAAAACTTGTGAATTGTTTTGAAAATCGTGTAAATACCTCAAAATTTCTGAAAATTTGGTTTAGATTCGGATTACGTATTTGAAATTGCCTGGAATTTTTCGAATCCCAAAAAGATTTGATTTCTTCCTTTTCGATTCGGGGAATTTCCCAAAAATTTCCAAAAGGCGTTAAAAGTACTTGGTATTCTCAGGAATATTTCGAAAAATTACGAGATCTTTCTTAATCTCTCAAAATGGATAATAATTGTTTGAAGTCCTCAGAAATCTCTTATAATATTCGTAAAATTTTCTAAAAGCCTTTGAAATCCCCTATAATATTCTGAAGTACCTAGAAGTTCCGTTGAATCCAATAAAATCCTTGAAATCGTCTAACATCTTGGAAGTCACATATTCATGATTATTGAATTTCAAATCTAAAAAATGTCTCCCAAATTTATTGAAATCTTTAGAATGTCTTGATATCCTTTTTGATATTTGGGTAACTTTTAAGTTTTTGTTGAGCCTCTCAAAATCTCATGAAATCCTTCAAAATCTGTCGATAAACTCAATAAACTTAGAAATTCATGGTAACCCGTTGAAATCCGACTAAATCATAGGAACCATATCATATCTTTTCAAATATGTTGATATCTTGTGAAATCCTCTGAAATCTTGGTAAATCTTCTCAAATTATGTGAAATCTGAATAAATTCTTCAAATTACCTGAAAGTTTTGAATTTTCAAGATCTCTCAAAATCCTTCTGGATCACTTACATTTTTTTTTGAACCGCAAAATCAGCTCTCAATTGCTCAAAATTTTTCGGAATCCCTGAGTATCTTGTGAAATCTTTGAGATCCGTATACATCCTTTTTATATCTTCAAATCCCAAAAAATCTTCTGAAATCTGATTCAACTCTTTGATTTAAATCTCCGAGGATCTTTTTAATCTCTTGATATCCTTTACAATAATTTTGAAATGCATTGAAATGTTTTGCAAGCCAGTAAAATTTTTCAAAATCTGTCGATGTACCCTGAAATCTTAAGAAATCTCTTAAAATACGTTGAAATCCTGTAAAATAATAGAAACTGACTCACATCTCTTAAATCTGAAGCCTTCGTAAATCATTTGAAATTACATGGAATTTTATTGAATTCCTTCCAATTTCTCCAAATTTACTAGTTTATCGAACTCTCTCAAAAGACTTTGTATCCTTTAAATTTTTTTTCATTCCGCGAAACAAATTCTTATTTGCTCGAAATTCCTCGGAATCTCTCAGTATTTTCGAATAAAATTAGTCCTAATTCCTTATAAACTTTTTTAACTACTCAAAATCCTCTGTGATCCGAGGAAGACCTTCTCAATTCCTGCAAAAAGCTGAAAATCCGTAAAAATCATTTGGTATCTCTTGAAATCACAAGAAATTTTTATAAATCTTCTGAAATCCTTCAAAATAATTTTGTAAATAATATAATCGTTCCATAGCTATGGCAGTTTTCCAAAATACTTTGGAATCTTGAAAAATCTTTTCAAATCTCTCAGAATGTTTTGGAATACCATGAAATCCTTCGAAGTATTCGAAATTTTTTTTGAATACTATGAAATGTGATTAAATTTCTTAGAATTCTTTCGAATCCTTTCAGATTTATCAGATATTTCTGACTCTTGTTAAATCCCTTGGAATCTCTTAGAATGCAATTATAGATTTGCTGGGATATTTCCTAATTCCTTGAAATCCGTCGGAAGCCTTTAAACACGGTTAAAATCCTTCGGGATCCCCAAAAATTCTTTTTGTCCCGCAAAAATATTTCTCAATTCTCTAAAATTCTTTAAAATATTTAGGCATCTCTTGAATTCCTGTGGAATCAGAACGAACAATCGTTGAAAAAAACTATAAATATTTTATTTGGTTATGTTGGCAGAGCGCATTAACTTGTTTATTCATTTTGTACTTGTTTGATTAGCAGCACTAACACTTCATGCTTGCAACCTTGAACAACAAAATCACTTTGATACTCAAACCCAATCTGTCGGCGATTCATTCAGATCGTAAAATATGACGAATGACACTACTGATCAGAGGATATTTTGCATAAATTCATGAAACATTAATACACAACTGCCATTCAAAAATTGTTCTAATAATGCAATGATTATTTCTTAATATGTTACAGAAATTTTATGAGCTCAAAACTGAGAATGTATTTGACATGCAAACATGACATTCTTTGCTATAACAACTATCACAGAAAAACGGGAACTACAAATAATTTCATTTGGTTATGTTGGTAGGAGTCATGAACTTGCTCATTTATTTTGAAGTATTTTGATTGGCAGCTCTCACATTTCATGTTCGTAACCTATAAGGAAAAAAATTACTTTGATGTCCAACCCAGTGAGCACAAGCAGCAGCAGACGTTTTTCGAATGTCCAAAAAACGTTCCAAGTCAGACTGAATAATGTTGCAAGAAAAGGCAATGTGTAAAATACGTGCTGAAAACGTTTTTGGAACATTATAAGTTTCTGGAAAGTTATTTAGCCTGACTATGGACGTTTTTTGAAACGTTCTAAAAACATCTTTTAACGTGTACATCTTAGAAACGATTTTAGAATCACATTTCTACTAAAAGTACGTGAAACATATTTGAAATGATAATTGAGGAAATTTATTATCAAACTGTCTTCAAGGAAAGAAATTTAAAAAATCGAAGAAACTAGTTAAGGAATAGTGAGAGCCATTTGATTTGTCAAAATATGCTTATCTGTTTACGTCTAAAATTTTCATCGCCATGTCAAAAGTTTTTGATTTTTCAAATTTGAAAATAGCAAGAAAGTAGTGAGGAGATGGATTATGTCACTCATTTTTAACACTGATAGGGGAAGGTTGTCAAGGTTGGACATAATTTTAACTTGAGTCTATATCTTCTGTTGATTAAATAATTTTTGCACTTCAATATCGCAGAAAGTAAGGTCGAATGTTTACAAATCTTTTGACCCATAACTGAAGTTTTCCAATTCGGACTAGAGTCCTTGGGCGATCCGTGTAAATCACAGATTTGAGATATCCAAATGAAAAAATCTGCCCGCTTCGCGGGCACATTCTCATCGCGCGCTCCGCGCGCAGCTCGCTTCGCTCGCAAGTTTGAG
>WSXT02020083.1:0-14191 GCA_011762715.2 Neuroterus valhalla | reverse complement strand
GTTCCATGGATACATGTACTAAAAAGATGTAAAGAATACCTAAACGAAAAAAATAAATACATGATATATCATGCATTTATTGGATCCAATCTCAGATACATTATAACAAGTTGGGGTGTAGCTTCAGAACAGCTATTACGAAAGACCCAAAGATTGCAAAATAAAGCCATTAAAACGATTTTCGGATTACCAACAGATATATCTACTGCTGAACTATACAAAACAATTAAACTTCCAGATATTCGTACACTTCGGGACATAGAGAGATCAAAAATGATACATAGAATGGCAAATGATCTCACTAAAACTGAAAATAAGATTGAAATCGGAGCAAATGTACATAACTATATAACAAGATATGCAAATGAACTGCGAGAAATGTATTATATAACTAATTTAGGACAGAATACAGCTGTATACAGTAGTATAGATACACATATTAATTTACCAGAGCAAATTAGAGAAGGCGATATTTTACAGGTATTTACAAAAAAGATAAAGAAATATTATTCAACAACCATTTAGCTTACTGCACCTAAGACTGCAAAATTTCGTCACTAAGAAAATAGATCTTTAATGAAGCAAAGTATTTATAATGTACACAATATTCAATTATGTATAATCAGTCATAAGGACTATCCTGTTTTTGGGTAATGAATCAAATGAATGAAAAAAAACAAAAAAAATTGAAAAGACTCACGTTTGGGAGTCTGTAAAAGAAAAGGGTAAAATAACATTTTTACAGGTTGGACGTCACAAACGCGCTTTACGCTTGATGGTAATCTCACCTCGCGCTCCGCGCTCGGCCTTTTTACCTCCCTACAGTTGTATGTGAAGCTTTTGGAACTCAATAGCGAAATGTCAACTTCCTTAATTAGATGAGTACTAATTCTCTCTTGTTAAAGCTTCTCCGGCTTTAACGAATACATTTTCATCGTGTGTCTCGTGCTGCGCACTCGATCAAAATTCGTCCAAAACAGTAGAGAAATTTTTTGCTTACTTTTTTCACATGTTGTGCAGCTTTTCTAGAAATTAAATTATTTAATTTTTGATTTTATTTTTTACGAATAAAACAGAAACTACGCGTCCGATGGAAAAAGTTATAATGAATCTACAGATATCTTTTGTGTGGATAACTTTTTTCTTTCAATCTTCTGTGTAAGCCTTGGTCTTTTTTTTCAAAAATTTTATTATTTCATTTTTATGGTTATTTTTTCTGATTTAAATAAAAACTACATATCCTGTTGAAGAAGTTGATAACACATTTGAAGATTTTCTCCTGGTAAAGAACTTGTGTCTATTTGATTATTCCTGAGCTTGTGTCAATTGTCCAAAAATTCATTTTTTTCATTTCTTACATTGTTTTTCATAAATGAAGCAAAAACTACTCGTCCTATCAAAAAGTTTATAGTATCAAATTTGAAGATCTTTTTTTGGTGCAAAAGTTTACTTCTTTATATTTTCCCGTATCTTACATGGTTTGACCAAAAAATGAAACTTCCTATTTTTCATTATTTTTTGTGCAACCAAAATTTGGATTTTCAATTTTTTGAGAAAATACGGAAAGTTGGAAAGCTCATCCCGGAGGGCTTCCAAAAACGGAAATTTTTTTCTTCAAACTTTTTTCCATATCTTGCGTTGTTTGGCTAAAAATTCTCATTTTCGTTTACATTTTTGAATTTTGAAAATTTCATATTTTTGACAATTTTGTTTTCATTTTAAGAAATCATAAGGATAAATTGTTTCACTTTCTACCAACTACAAGCAACCTTACTTATAATTCTTGAGCCTTGGAAAAAAAAGTCCAAAAAAACTTGACTTGTATTTTTGGTCCCTGAAAATGATTGCCAAAGCACGATCAAATATCATCAATCTTTCAAAAGTTATCGAGTTCACAGATTATTTTCCATTATTTTTGGTGCGATCAAAATGGGAATTTTCGATTTTTTGAGAAAATTCAAAAAAATTGTAGGTAAAAAGTGAAACAATTTACCCTCCTGATCAAAAAGAAAAAAATGTCAGAGTTGTGGCGTTTTCAGAATTCAAGAATATAAACGAAAATGAGAATTTTTAGCCAAACCACGCAAGACATGAAAAAAAGTTTGAAGAAAAAAAATGTTTCTTTTTGGGAGCCCTCCAGGATGATCTTAACCATTTTGCAAGTTTTCTAAAAAAATCGAAAATTCGAATTTTGGTTGCACAAAAAATAATGAAGAATAGAAAGATTCATTTTTTGGTCAAACTATGTAAGGTACTGGAAAATATAAAAGCACTAAAATTGTGCACCAAAAAAAGATCTACAAATTTGGTAAAATTAACTTTTGGATGACACAAGTAGTTTTTGCTTCATTCATAAAAAAACATATAAAAAATGAAAAGCATGAACTCTTAGACAATTGACACAAGTTTACCAGGAAAATATCTTTAAATATGTTATCGACTTCTTGAACAGGATATGTACTTTCCATTTCAATCAGGAAAAATAACGATAAAAATGAAATGATAAAATTTTTCGAAAAATGACTAAGGCCAACACAGAAGATTGATGGAGAAAAGTCGTTCACCCGAAAAATATCTGTATATTTGTTATAAGTTTTTCCATTGGACGCGTCGTTTTTGTTTGCAACGCAAAAAATAAAATTAAAAAGTTTCATTTCTAGAAAAACTACACAACATGTATTAAAAATCGGGCAACAAAACTTCTTTGACGTTTTGGACAAACTTTGGTCGAGTGCGCAACACGAGACACGCAATGAGAATGAATTTGTTAAAGCCGAAGAAGCTTTAACAAAAGAGAATTCACATTCATGAAATTAAAATAATCGACATTCCGCTTTTGAGTTTTACAAGCTTTTTATAAAACTGTAGGGTAGTACATTCATAACCGAGCGCGGAGAGCGAGGTAAGACTACCATCGAGCGTGAAGCGCGAGATCCGAAAGACGCGCGCCGTAGGCGCGCTTAAACTTGCGAGCGAATCGAGCCGCGCGCGATGAGAATGTGCCCGCGCTGCGAGCAGATTTTTTTTCATTTTTTTTTTGTGCGATCAAAATTGGAATTTCCGATTTTTTGAGAAAATTCAAAAAGCTGTATTCACGATCTTGTAGGGCACCCAAGAAGAAACATTTTTTATCTCTGACTTACTTTTAAATCTTGCGTTATTTAGTGAAACAGGTAAATTATCGATTTTAAAAATTAGTTTTACGAAGTGGTTAAAATTTTAAGAGAATGATGAAATTTATCAACAGAATAGTTAATTTTGTAACCAAATATTAGAATTTTCCACTTAAGAAGATAAATTCTCAACTAAATTGCCGAAGTTAATAACGAAGGAGATTGGAATTCAATACAATTTGCCACCTAATAAGATGAATTTCCAACTAATATTGCTAGTCATGACCAACATTATATTTTTGCAAACATTACGAAATGAATTTTTAACCCAGAATAGAAAAATAGAATAAATCAGTTAGAAAATTGATCTTTTACCAAACAAAAAAAGTTTTCAACGAATTAGTTAAATTCTCAACCCAGAGATAGATTTTAAACTCCAATGATAAATCATAAACGAAAAAAATCAACTTTCAACTAGAAAGTTCAATGTCCAATAAAGTCTTTGGATTCTCAACTAGAGAAGATAAATTTTCAAATTAAAAGATCCATTTTTCTTGGAAAAGTATGAGATTTCTACGAAATCCTTGGTTTGTCATCTAAATAAAATGATTTTCCAACGAATTTTTTCGCCAATTCTCAACAAAGGCAGATATATTCTTAACGAAATTTTTAAGTTGTATTTTTGACGAGAAAATATATTCTCAGAGAAGAGTTACATTTTTTAACTAGACAAAATTTGATTGAAAATAAGTAACAATTATAAATTATTATTATCATTATTAATTATTATAAATTCAAAAACAAAAACAGTATGTTCAATTTTTCAGTGAAAATTAAACTTCAACCAAAAAGCACGAATTTTTGAGAGAATAGTTGAATTTCCAATAAAAGTTTCCAATATCCTCATATAAGAAATATTAATTTGCAACCAAAAATGGGATAATTTAATTTTTTTACCGAAAGAAATTTAGGTTTTATATGAAAAGCAGTCGCATTCAATCAAAGAACGAGTTTTTAACAAAAACTTTGAAGTTTCAGTCAAGATAGAAGGGAAAATTCAACAAATTGTTCAAATTTTAGGCTAGAAAATTAAATTTCCTACAAAATAGAATGGTCCAAGTGTCAATTAAAAAATCATTTTCCTACAAAAAAAATACCAAGAACCTCTAACATAGTTGTTACATTTCCAGTCCTAGAGAGTATTATTGATTTTTAACAGAAGACTTTCAACCAAGTCTTTTGATTCCTAAATAAAAAAAAAGGATTCGCTAAACTGGAAAATTTATTTTCCATAAAAAAGACGAGTTTTTGACCAGAGACTTGAATTCCCATCTAGAAAGGATAAATTTTAAACAGATAATATTATAATCAAATTTTAGAGAGAAAATAATTTTTAACACGAATTTCGATGCATAATAGTGAAATTTTCAAACAATTCGTTAATAATTCCAAACCAAGAAGAAAAATGCTCAACCAAGAAGATTGATTTCCTTCAAAGAAGATAAATCTTCAATAAAATACATGCAATTTTATTTAACAGGAGAAATGTTTTACCTCAATATTAGAAACTTAAACTAAGCAATATAAAGTTTCTATCAGCAAAAGGAGAGTTAAATTTCCAATTTTCAAAAATTTATGTTTGAACCAAATATTTCCAAAATAGTTTTCAACTAAAATCACAGATCTCCAACCAAAAATATGAATTATGAACAGAATATATAAATGATAATCGATTCTAACTTTTAAACAGAAGCATTTAGATTTAAGATTCTCAACCAAAAAGGTTGAAAATTCATCACTATAAGAGACAAATTCTCAACTGGAGATCATTTTTCAAACAAGAGTGAAATAATTGAATTTCTAATTGAAAAGACTAATTTACAACGGAAAAAGAGAAATTCTCAACTAAAATGTAGTAGTTGAATTTCAATTGAAAAACTAATTTTTAAAAAGAGAGTCAAATTTTTTAGTCAAAACAGAATATAAGTCAACCAGATTATCAATATTTTCTATCGAGGAGAAAAATTTTCTACAAATAGTTGAATTCTCAACGAAAAAATATCATCTTTAAATCAAAAACAGGATATTCAAATTATCAAAATAAACCTTCATAAAAAAACACGATTTTTTGGGAGAATATCAAGTTCTCGATCGAATTTGTTATCAAAATAAGACCAATTTCTAATCAAAAACATGAATCTTAAACTGAGAGAGATCAATTTTCAACCAAAAATGAGAGTTACATTTTTAATCGGAAAAGATTTCAGTTTCATATAAAAAACAGTTAAATTCAACCAAGAAAAAAACAGGTTCTCAACAAGAGAATCAAATTTGTAGTTAACCGAGAACAAAAATCTACCTTATTGTTTGAATTTTGAGTTAAAAGGGAGAATGTCTCACAAAATAGTTCGATTTTTAACCCGGAAATAAAATTCTGAACAAAAGCGTGAACGTATAATTGAAAAATTGAATGGCCTAATTGTAATCAATAAAGGATGAATTCTTAACCAATAATAGTTATATTCCCAACTAAAGGGATAAATTTCCGATTCAAATAAAAAATCTACGAGAAAAAATTAATTTCGGACACAGTAGTTGAACATTCGAAGAATTAGTTTAAATTTTAACGAAACAGTCAGATCGTTAACTAATTAGCTCATCTTCAACTTGAAAAGGATGACATTTTGACAAAACTGTTGAATTGATAACAAAAATTAAAGAATGAATTTTCACTAATATACGTGATTTGAAAACAATAGAATAATCAAATTATCAGTTAAAATTGTTTTTAAACAATAAGAATAGGAATTTTGAACAGAACACATGGATCTTCAACTGAAAAAGATCAGCTCTCTACTGGAAATAGAATATTCAAATTTGAAATCGAAAAATTTTATTTTTGTTTGAAAAACAGACAAATTCGACCAAAAAACAGTCGAACTGTGAGTCGAGAGAGAAAAAGAATGAATCAGTTCCTCCATATCAGAGCTGAAATGGCGAATATTCTTCAAAATTATTGGATTTTTGACTCGCAAATATAAATTTCTAACACAGAAGTCAAGTTTTCAACCAAGCATTCGAAGTTACTACCAAAACAGTAGAATTTTTAAACGAATAGAATAATTTTGAACAAAATATTCAGATTTTCCAACGAATGATTGAATATTTATCCACAAAATATAAATTCTTAACCAATAATAGTTGGATTTTTGACCAGAGACATGCATTTTAAACTGATATGGGAATATTTTCAAAAATGTTCAACCCTGGGGTTAGTAACCAGAGAATATTTCGAGAAATAATTTGGGTCAGATAATTTATAGCCAGGTCATCGGATCCCTATTCTTATGGACCATACCCAAAAAAGCGCGAGATACCTGAGTTACCTTCCCCTTCCAGTGAGACCACTACCCCTCACGCTCGTACCTACATCACTCGGCACGCTCAGTTGACAAGTTTTATGGAGCGTGGGGTCTATTGTCGCTAATGACCCTTCAATCACCTCTTGACTACCGTTTCCATTTATTCACTCCAAATTTAAAAATAACTGATAATTATTTTATTTTTAAAAGCAGTAAAAAAATAAAACCTTCAACCTAGAAAGATTTTTCAGTCAAGACGGAGAATAACTGTTAAAAATAATAAATTTCCAACAACTAATTAAATAAGCGACCGAAAAGACTTGTCATTCGAGAAAGAATAAACTATCGAGCAAGTTATTGAATTTTCAAGCCGAAGAGACGAATGCTGTACAAAAAAATTGAGTTTCCAACTTGGAATTATGAATTATCAAAAAAAAAAAAAATGTTTAACAAAAAAGTTGAATTCCAAACCAAAGTTTGACTATTATTCGAATTGTTGACTTTTAACTAGACGAATAAACTTTAAACCTAAAAAGATTTTGCAGTCAAGGAAAAACATTTTTTGAATAAATTGTAAAATTATATATGGAATTTTTGGATTTCTGAGTAAATAATAAAATTTTCAGACAAAAAAGGTGAATTTCTTATTGGGTTCTATTTCATTATTCAGTTTAATTTAGGTGAGAAAATGAGAAAAAGGGAAATAGGGGAAAGACTGCGAAGCTCATTCCGTCATCTTGTTATCCGCCGATCTGAAGAAATAATTCATGCCTGTTTCACCCACCCCGTGAGAGATTCTTTCGTCACCAAAAACGTTCTAGCTTTCAAGGACTCAAATGCCTTTCAGAGTAAACGGCCTTCTAACCAACCTCAGAGAAGCAAATATAGCATCCTCCCCTAATCAGGCAACAGCCAAGGGACATCTCCATCATTCATCTTACCTTGCACTGGACATGTTCAAGGAATCGAACTTCGTTGAGGGTTCCGGCGCAGCCACTGACATCCATGTAGGCACTAAGTGTATAACCGTAAGTTGGGTCGATCGGCCGCTCCTCGTTAAGCTCAGGGGACTTGCATATATGTTGAGGTGGTACGTTGGTCCACTGTTCAGCCAGGCTGACCATTCCACCAGCATCCATCAGTCCGTAGCCGAATTTGTGGGAGACTTTCCTCTTGACCCCGTTGAGGATCCATCCCGTCTCCTTCTCCAGAGGACCAGATCTTGATGTCAGAACCACCAGGTACTGCATGTCCCTCCAAGTCAGGGTGGGATTTGCCTCGAGAGCCAGGGCGGCTATTCCGGCCGCTAATGGGGCTGATGCCGAAGTGCCGGTGTGTTCCACGGTGCATATGTGATCCGGTCGTAGTTTGCCATCCATGTCGACCGTCGCGACGCTCTTGTCATTCCCAGGTGTCCCAGAGGAGTAGGTTGATGCCAAAGTCGAACTGCACTCCTCCAAGTACCAGGGCTTGTAACCACCCTGAGTGGCACTCGATATGGAGAGTGTGAAGATGCTGTTTGTGTAGCCGTCGCAATTACAGGAGTCTGTGTGCCTTCCTCCGTTTCCTGATGCCCAGACGAAGATCGAACCTCTTCCTTTACGACCCTGAAATTTGAAAAAAAAAATGATTTTCAATTGATGTTTCAAATCTGATATTTTGGAACGAAGATCCCTATACGAGGGTAGAGAGGGATATATGACACCGGTTCAAATTTTAACGAGCATGGTTTACGACAAATGGAATCTACGAGAATGCTACTTCTTGCATTTCACAAAATTTTCAACAAATTTTCACACATTTGATACCTTGTTGTTATTAGCTTCGCAACAAAATTTGAATAGCAAAAATGAGTCTACTTTTGTGGTATTTGCAATTTCATTATCGTTTTGTAATATAAGTAGAAAAAGTCTCATTTTTGCGATTCAAATATTGTTGTATAAGCTGGTGGAAAATTGTGCAAAAATTGCCTGGTGAATGTAACATGAGAGAGAAGCGTCAACGATCCCAATCTCGATCTCATAGGGGTCTAGAGACTCTAGAGAGGGATATATGACACGCTTTGAAATTTTAACGAGCATCCTTTACGACTTATTGATTTCACGAAAATGAAACTTCTTGCATTTCGCGAAATTTCCAACCAATCCTAAAAAATTGTAAAAATCTGTCTTCTTCTGCGATTTTTGCTATTTCATTATTGTTTCGTAATATAAGTAAAAATGGGCCGATTTTTGCGATCCAAGTTTCATTATACTGATGGTTATAAAGGATTTCTGAATGTAAATGAGCTAGCGGGAAATAGTGAAAAAACTTCCCTGTAAATGTGACATGAAAGAGGAGCATGAACGATCCTAACCTCAAACTCATTGGGGTCTAGAGACTCTAGAGAGGGATATATGATACCCGTTGGAATTTTCATGAGCATCCTTTACGACCTATCAATTTTACGAAAATGAAACTTCGTGCACTTCGCAAAATTTCCAGCCAATTTTCACACATATGAAACCTCATTGTTATTAGTTTCACAACAAAGTTTGAATCGAAAAAATCCGTCCACTTCTGCAATTTTTGCAATTTCATTATCGTTTTGTAATATAAGTGAAAAAGGGCCAATTTTTGCGATCCAACTTTTATTGTACTGATAATTATGAAAGATTTTTGAATGTACATAAGCTGGTGGGAAATCATGCAAAAATTTGCCTGTGAATGTGACATGAAAGAGAAGCGTCAACCATCCTAATCTCTATCTCATTTGGGTCTAAAGACTCTAGAGAGAGATACATGACACCCGTTGAAAAAATTACGAGCATCCTCCAGGACCTATCGATTCTACGAAAATAAAACTTCTTGAATTTTGCGAAATTTCCAACCAATTTTTACACATTTAATAAATTATTGTTATTAGTTTCACAACAATGTTTTAATCGCAAAAATCTATCTACTTTTGCGATTTTTGATATTTGTTTATTATCGTTTTGGAAGAAAGAAAAAAAAGTAAACGTGTCACTTGGTTCCTATTCCAAATACTTTGAAGATCTGGGATGAATTATAGAGAAGTTTTTAAATGGAATTGAAAATTTTCCCATAACTGATGATCAATGTTTAAATAAATCAAATCCAGGAACAGGCATCTATTTCTACAACTGTATAAAAATTGAGGTAAACAAGTATCTATGAAATTAATATAACAGAATAGATTAAAAATATTGTTCCAAAAGATAAAGCTCGCTTATTGATAAAAATAATCTTGGCGTAAAATACAACTGAAAAAGTTACTAGGAGATTAAATAAACCATTAAAGCGTTTATCGTTTATGTTTCGTCAGAGGCAAACTGTTACACGTTGCGCTGCTCAAACTGACAGTGAAGCTGATTACAATTTCTGAAAATAGAGTTTCAAATATTCCAGTCTACTCATGCTTCAAAATGTAATAATCAATACAAGATAAATATTATTAATAAAAATAGATACTGGTTGGAATAAAAATGCATAAAGAAGTGAATTAATAAAAAATGAATATGAAAAATTTAAAAAAAAGATATAGATACATAAAATTTCATGGATAGAGTCTTTTTAAACATTCCGCATCAGGTTTAGCTTTTCAATCGAATAAATGAATCTACATACAGAAAATGCTAAACCAATTGAAATTAAATAGAACAACTAAGCTAGAATCATGTTTGAATTCTAGATGCAGTAATCAGCTAATGGTTTCTCGAGAGAGGATAAATTTATTTAATATTTAATTTTTTGCACGCCAATACCTAGAATGAATTTTTATAAGGCACTTGGAACAATGATCTAGGTTTCGTCTTAGTATTCCAAATTTGCTCCCAAATTGATGATGAAAAAAAATCAAAAGCTTTATAACTAAAACAAGGGTGTCTACCTGACGCATAAGAATACATTTTTCGAGTTGCTTCCAGGTGATTAGAAAATATTTAGGAGATATGAAAAAATTCGAACAATTTGAAACTATGTTTATAGATTTCGAGAGATTTTTAAACATTAAGGCAAATTTGACAGATTTAGGATTCAGAACAGGAATTAAAAAAAAAAACAGAATTTGTAGATTTAAACAAAATATGAATAGGAACAAGAAATTTAAAAAATTGGACGGATTATGACTTGTAACAGGAATAGGTTTGGTCAAGAGAGGCGATAAAGGAATTGCAGGGGAACTAGTTTTGTAGGAAGTAGAGAATGATAATGATTTAGTGCGCTAGGTCTGGTAGAGACGCAGGTCATGAAAAGAGGATAAAGAATAAGAGTGTTTCTTGTAATCACGATTTGAGGCAAGAGGAAAGGAAGATTCAGAGAAAGATAAATGACAGGGACAGAAGGAAGAGGAGTAGAGGGAGAGAGGTATAAAAGAATAAAAGTGGAAAAGAAAATGAAATATAAAAAAAAACATGTAACCGACGGCAGTAGCTGCGTGGTAATTCTTGAGTTGGGCGGGATCTCGAATGTCAAGCATGAAAAGGCGCGGTTAGCGCTCGGGTGGGTGACTTTTCGTGATCCTCGCTTAGTCGTGTTTTCACTACGTTTAACTACTGTCAAGCGGGAGATTTGACGCCGAGGATCGGTGTAGGCATTCGATGCTATCGAATGTCTACATCTAAACTCATCTGTCGATAATCGAATGCACTCAGGAGTTTTGGTTTTCTGCAGTTTTCCTCTCCTCTGACCAGATGTTCAGGCGAACGCGAGCGTTTTAAATGAAAAATCCGGCTGCAGACAGTAGAGGTTTCAGAGATTAAAAATCCCACAGGTTTGAGTACGTCAGGCATTGCTTGGATGCTTATTATGAGAGTTGAGGTTATTGGAGATTTCGAGAAGGGATTTGAGTTGAAGGGTTCAATGTCTGACGATCTCCTGTGAGAGGTGAAGAAAGAGAGGAGCAGCAAAAAGTGTAGGGAGACTTGTTTCCTAACAAGTAGGGAGGGGAAGTAGTGAAGATGATGTATTGGAATGTAGCATGAGTGAAAAAGAGAGATAAGTATTTTCGAAGGTCCGTACAGATATTTGATGTTGTCGGACTGGTAGAAACGTGGATAGTAGAGAAAGGATAAGAGTCGAGAAAGTTAACATCCATCACGGTTTGACGTGGGAAGAAAGGAAGATTCAGAGATATAGAATGACAGGGCAAGAAGAGGAAGAGTGTAGGAAGAGCAGCGAAGGTAGGATATAGAAAATAAAAGAAGAGGAGAAAATGGAAGGACAGAAAAAATAAATATAAAGGAGAAAATTTTGAGAGTGGGTTAAGGAAAGAGAGGAGCAGCAAAAAGTGGAGGGAGACTTGTTCCCTAGGAAGTATGGCGGGGAAAAAGTGAATGGTGATGGCATGAAATGTGGCAGGAGCGAAAAAAGGAGATGAGTATTTTCGAAGGTTTGTACAGATATTTGATGTTTTTGGACTTGTAGAGACGTGGGTAGTAGAGAAAGGATAAGAGAAGAGAGAGTTCACACCCATCACGGTTTGACGTGGAAAGAAAGGAAGACTCTGAGATACAGAATGCCGGGGCAACAAGGGGAAAGAGTGTAGGAAAAGCAGCGAAGGTAGGATATAAGAGAAAAAAAGAAGAGAGGAAAATGAAAGAACAGAAAAAGTAAATGTAAAGGAGAAACTTGTGAGAGTGTGTTAAGGAAAGAGAGGAGCAGCAAAAAGTGGAGGGAGACTTGTTCCCTAAGAAGTAGGGCGGGGAAAAAGTGAAGGTGATGTCATGGAATGTAGCAGGAGCGGAAAAGGGAGATGAGTATTTTCGAGGGTTTGTACAGATATTTGATGTTTTTGGATTTGTAGAGACGTGGGTAGTAGACCAAGGATATGAGATGAGAGTGTTTCCATCCATCACGGTTTGGCGTTGCAAGAAAGGAAGATTCAGAGATATAGAATGACAAGACAAAAAGAGGAAAGAGTGTGGGAAAAGCGGCGAAGGTATGATATGACTAGATAAAAATAGAGAAGAAAATGAAAGAACAGCAAAAAGGAGGAGTAGCAGAAGGTGAAAGGAGACTCGTTTCCTAGAAAGTAGGGCGGGTAAGTAGTAAAGGTGATGTATTGGTATGTAGCAGGTGTAAGAAGAGAGATGAGTATTTTTGAAAGTTTTTACAGGTATTTGATATTGTGGGACTGGTACACAGACGTGGGTAGCAAAGAAAGGATGGAGGATATGGGAGTTTACATCCATCACGATTTGACGTGGAAATAAAGGAAGATTCAGAGATATAGAATCACAGTCTTAAAAGAGGGTGGAGTCAACGGAGAGCAGCAGAGGTAGGGTAAAGTTAAAGAAAAGTAGAGAAGAGAATGAAAGAATAGAAGGAAGATAAAGTAAAGGGAAAAATGTGGGTGTGAAATGGCAGAGCTGAAGTAAGTTCAGAGACACTTGTCTTGTAGAAAGTAGGAGAGTGAGAGAAAACCGGGCGGAGGAGTAGTAAAGGTGGAGGTTTGTATAGGGATTTGATGATGTAGGACCAGTGGCTTAACTTCAAACACGGGGGCCCAAGATAATTCTCAAGTCAGGGGCCAATAAACTAGTTGATAAATTGGCTGTCCATATCTTTTGAGGGTCCCTGTGTAGGACTGGTAGATACGTGGGTAGTTGAAACAGGATAAAGTATAAGGGGGTTCACATCGATCACGATTAGACGTGGGAAGGAAGTGAGATTCAGATCATGCTGAAAGGCAGAGCTAGAAGGAAGACGAGTAAAGAGAAAACGGTGGAGGTAGGGTAAAGAAAATGAAAGAAGAAAAGAAAAGGATGGAAGAAACAAAAGAAGATGGAACAATGTTGGTAAGAGATGAAGGAAAAGATGAGTTCAAGTAAGTACAGGGGAATTGAAGAAGATAAGAAAACAAAAGGAGAGAATAAAACAAAAGTAGAGGAGAAAATATTGACGTACGATGAGGAAAAAGAGGTGTAAAAGGAAGTGCAACGGAATATTTCCGTAAAAAGTAGAAGGAAGGGGGAGAACAGCGCGGAGGGGAAGTGAAGGTGTCGTTTTGGAATATAGCAGGGGTAAAAAAATCATGTTTTTTTAGGTTTGTACTGGGATTTGATTTTGCAGGACTGGTAGTGACGTGGGCAGAAAGGAATGGAGTAGGAAAGAACCCAGGCTGTCAAGCGGTGATGGATAAAGTGTTTATGAAGCGATAAGATTGAGGAAAGAGGTAGGGGTAGTGAGAGAATTATAACGAGGGTTAGAAACATATTGGAGGAAGGAGTTCATGATGGGGGAAAGGGGCAAATGGTGCAAATAGGGTCAATGACCGTGCACAATAGAAATGGAACAGGGAGGATTGAAGAGAGGGTAGAAGACGTGATAGGCGAGAAGTAAAAGAAGGTATAAAGATACTGTAGGGGGGTGAGAGGAAGGGGACTCTTAATGTGAAAATAGGAAGGGAAGGGGGTCTTGATAGGGAAGAAAAGAGTTTCGAAAGAAGATTCAAGGATAGTGTTATGGATCAGAAATAGGGAGGGGGGGGGGGTAGGAGAATGGATGGTTAAGAGAGGCTGTATATGGTCGTAAATAGTATGATAACAGGGGACGAAGAGAGAGAATACACGTATGTGAGTTAGGTGGGGGCGACGGTGAATGTCTGTGGTCATGAATAAGCAAGGTAAGGAGGAGGCGGAAAAATTCGCAGTAGAAGGAAGAATAGAATCAGACCATCAGTCATTGCCAAGCAAGCTTCCGATGGAAGTTGGTGGA
>WSXT02020072.1:0-14193 GCA_011762715.2 Neuroterus valhalla | reverse complement strand
AAATACAGTTTTAACGAAGTCGTTCAACTAGCAACCAATTTTATCGAACGAAAAGAAGAATTTTTTACAATTCTTCTCCTACGATTTTTTGAAAAAAATTTCATAAGTGATTGCGACTGATTGCAAGTGATTGTGAGTGATCGCAAGTGATTGCACGGTGATTTCAAGTGATTGCAAGGTGATTACAACAACGCGCGTACACTGATTGCATATGTACCCCTCGCTTCCACCTATCTGCTCGCCCCACCCCGACTACAAACGTTCAATTTGAGCGTTTGAGAGGGGATATACATACTCGCATACAGCTACCCGCTCTACCAAGATGTCTGGAGCTCTCCAGCGTTCTTTTCATTGATCATTCAACTTTCTGGTTGAAAATTAAGTTCCTTAAAAAGCTCGTCTCTTTGGCGTCCAATTTTCGGTAGAACTATTTGAGATAAGGAAAAATTGCTACATAGGAAAAATGTTCATTTTAAAAAGACATATAAATACATATAAATTAACTGCATATCATTTTTAATAAGACGTATAGTTTTAGTTCAAGTCTTGATAACACACTTGACAGGAAAAAAATTCCCGTTTTCGGGCAAAACTATGACAGGAAAGGAAGTATTATTTTTCAAGAAGAAGTGTTCTTCATCGTTAGAAATGAGAATAAATTTCATAATTTTCTTAAAAGTAGAGGTTTTTAACAGATTTAAAATATCTGCACGTCTGTATACGCATTATAGATTAATATTTTGAAGCTTAAGATTGATATACTTTTTCTAAATTTCGTCTGTTCAGTTCAAAAATAACTAACAGAAGTGGAAATGTTTCAGTTCTTTATAAAGTTTGGCATAATAAACAAGCAATTGTTAGGGTACGATGGAATAGTTATATTTTCAACTGAAAAAAACCTTCCACTGTGCGAACCAATTCTCATGGCGCGCTACGCGCGAGGCTTGCTTCGCTCGCAAGTTTGAGCGCGCCTAAGGCGCCCGTTATTCGGGTCTCACGCTTCGCGTTCGGCTACTTCCGTGCTTGATTCAGTTCACAGTGTAAAGCATACGCGGATTCGCAAACATTGCAAAACTGTTAAAAATCTCTACTTTTATGGAGGTTATTGAATTTTTTCTTATTTTACTTAAGGCACTACTGGGCATGAGGAACACATTCTCATTAAAATACGCGCCATCGATATTCACATCTCGCAAAGTTTGGCTAGCAAATTGAATTTTTAATTGTTTGAGAAGCGTCGTCAATCTGCCCGCCGCGCAGGCACATTCTCATAGTGCGCTGCGCACGCGGCTCTCTTCCCTCGCCAGTTTGAGCGCGCCTAATGCGCCCGTCATCTGGATCTCACACTTCGCGCTCGATGATGTATTTACCTCATACTATGCGCTCGGTATATTTTTCACTTTGCGCTCGGCTGCTCACGTGCTTGATTAAGTTTACAATGTGATGCATACACAGAGTTGCAAATATTGAAAAACTGTTGAAAACCTCGACTCCTTTCAAGATAATTTAAATTTTTTTCTTATTTTTGATGAAAATTTTTTGAAAATCAATTTTACTTAAGGCTCTACTGGCCTTAAAGAACACATTGTCATTACAATACTCGCCACTGATAGTAACACCTCACATAGTTTGGCTACCAAATTCAATTTTTCATTTTTTAAAAAGCGTTGTCACGATTAAAACAGAAAATATACGTCTTGTTGAAAAATAGTTTGAGTAAAACTTGGAAGCCTTCTAAGGTGAACAATTCTTCTATTCAATATTTCTCCTTGTCTCTTATTATTTAGCTGGAAGATGGTATTTTTTTATTTTTATAAGTGCGTTATCGTGATCAAAACTAAAACTGTTTATCGTATCGGACAATAGTCAACAGTAAATTTTCGGATTTTTTGAAGGTCAACAATTCTGGTTCAATTCACAATTTAAACAAAAACTAATAATCTTATTAAAAGTCGTCTCTTTCAAATTTTGAGATCATTTTGAAATGAATGATTTTGGTCCCTAACATTTTTTGAAAGCATGCGACGGAATCTCTTTCAAACAGTTCTTGTAATTGAATTAAACAAACAGAAACTCGAAAAAAGAAGATTGGTAATAAAAATAATTATAAACTTTTTATCATATGATCTTATATTTTCAGCTAGCAGTCGTTGATAAATATATGATTAAATAATTTGAACCGCGATCAACCGCTTCCATTTTTCTTTTAAAAAGGCGACTGAAGCTCTTTCTAACACGTATCAAAAAATTAGCTGCAACCTTCTGCAACCTTGCCATTCACGTGAATTTTTATTTGGTAATTTCGGCCTGCCTACATGCCGCCGCGGCACCACAGCGGGGAAAAAGCACTTTTTTGGGACACAAATCAGCCGACTCCTCATTTTTCAACGGAAAAAAACTTTTTTTTTTGAAAATTCTTATGACTTCAATGTAGGGGGTCAGGTTTTTTGAAATTTTTATTAATTAATTTTTTATTTATCTTATAATTTTCAATTGTTTATATTTGAGACATTTACATATCCTCATTTATCGATATTTCTTTACAAAGGTGTAAAATTAATGAAGTTCCTTTTTTTGAATAAAAATGAAACTTGTAGATGAATATCCTGTATTTTGTCAATTGTTAAAAACAAATTGATGGATATAACAGTTACCTGTTGCATTTTCGGATTTCGAATGTATTACTTAGATGGGTTTTGTTTTAAAAATGTGAGAGATGAATTTTTAATTGCAAACAAGTACCATACAACAAATATAGATAATAGTTTGAACAATTTTTATGAACAATTCTCTTATTTGTAAAACTGTGCATCGAAATTTTTTTTTCTGTGAAACCATTTATTTTTATCTGAAGAACAAGAATGTTATACACTAGAGTTCCATAAAACAACATTTGTCATTGTTAAAAACAATTTTTATAAACAAATTCACTTATTCGGCATATTTATCTATCAAAAACTTCTCAATTCAGTGGAATTTTTCATTTTACCTAAAGAACAAGAATGTTACAGATTAGAGTTCCATGAAACAATATTTGCCATTGTTTTAAACAATTTTCATTAAGAAATTCTTTTATTCGGCACATCTGTGTATCGAATCCTTTTCTTTCCAGTGGAATTTTTTTCCCATCTAAAGAACAAGAATATTACACATCAGAGTCCTATGAAACAACATTTGTCATTGTCATAAACAATTTTTATAATGAGATTCTTTTATTTGGCATATCTGTGTATCGGAAACTTTTCTTCGGAATCTTTATTTTCATCTGAAGAACAAGAATACTACACATTAGAGTTTCAAAAGACAACATATGTCATTATTTTAAACAATTCTCATAAATAAATTCACTTATTCGGCATTCATATGCATCGAAAATTTGTCTTTCATGCGGAATCACTTCTTTTCATCTCAAGAATAGAATTGGTGCACAACTCACTTTCATCCAACAAAATTTATCATTGTTGTAAACAAATCATACAATCAAATTCATTTATTTGAGTGTCACTGCACTGCAGGCCCCTACTAAGATGTCGAAGGCCGACGAGCCCGTTGCACGACACTGTCGTGCTACTGAGGACGATGCGTACATCTTGGTAGGGACAGAAGCAGGAGTCTGTAGGCCAAGTTGGCAATGCAAAGGAAAGTCGAAGCTCGGCGTACTGGCCTAACCCCCATTTCCCTGAAGTAATGCGATGAGCGGTTCCGGGGAAATGGGTTGGCAGGAAAAGAGGAGTTTGAGGTTTAGTGGGTAGGTGCCGTTTGGCAAGTCCCACACTCACCTTCGTTCCTTGTGGATTGCGCGCCTGTGACCGCGCCTCACGTCTTTGTACACTTGGGTATGAATATGTGAGGTGCGTATATCGGGCTCGTGGTCCCCAAGGTTCGAATGTGGTTAGTGCTTGAGCATTTGTCCGTTTTTCACTCCTTAAAAAGAAAAAATTAAACTCGTCGACCATATTGGATCCGCCATTTTGTTGTTGAAATTTGGGAAACCGGATTTGTAATTAGCGACCTCAAAAACCCACGTACACCAATTTCGAAAAGAATCAAAACTTTATTCAGCATACTCGTCCACCATACTGGATCCGTCATTTTGTTTTTGAAATTTTTGACACCGGATTCGTAATCAGCGACCTCGAAAACTCCTGAGTAAGAGAATTTGGCCTTTTTCATGAACATTTAATAGTTTTGGCCACCTTTTAACCATTTGGAACCACTGTGCGACGGTGTAAATAACTCACTCATCAATTCCCTCTTACCACCTTGGATGCGTTCATGCGGTGATAGCGAAGTGGGAAGACGTCCTCGGCAGCCGGGCTGTGTGAACAGTTTGCGCAAGTAGGCGAGGTCAGGCGTAGTCAGACGACACCCATTGGGCAACGAGGAGAGAATCTTCAATGAAGCGCTCAGAGGAGGGGAAGTAAGGAGAAGCGCGCCAACCTTGCGTTGAACACATCTCGCACTACAGACACCTTCGTAAAAATCATTTTTCGTGATTTTTCGTTTCTAAGCGTGAAGTTTTCATTTGATCCGCGAAAGTCAATTTTCGTATTAAACCAATACCTGCTTATTCAGAATGAGAATGTAATATGAGTTAGGATCAAAGAAGCATACTCAAATCTACAGTTGGAAAAAAAATTTTTCCGTGAAATTTTTTTATCTACGGTAGAAGTGATGGATTTTTCAATAACATGATTAATTTTCAACTAAGATAAGTAAATTTCCAAGCAGAAATATTAATTTTCGACCTAGCTTCTATATACTCTTCAAAAGAACATGAATTTTGCACAAATTAGGGTAAAATTTTTTACAAAGCAGTCCAATGCTTAAACCAAAAATATGAGTTTTAAATAATTAAGTCTATTTTAAATCAAGTAGAAGAATTTTGAAAAGATAAATAGATTTTTCAATACAGTAATAGAATTTTTAAGCAGTTCAGATGAATACTTGTCTGGAAGTACATAAATGAGTGGCCTTTTCAGTGAAAAATAAATAATTTCAGATACAAAGTAGTTGAATTTTTCACATGTATTCTATTGATACATATAGCATTTGAGTGAAAAACGTGCATTAGCAACTCATTAACCATTGGCAAAGAAAACATCCACTGTGGGCAAAGAGGTGCTGCTGTATCAAAAAAAACATGGCTGCCTATGGGATTCGGCATGTGTATGATTAGCATTAGTCTTAACACGTTTATTCAAGTGAAGTATAATTTAACTGTGATAAAAATGTTGCTACTCTCTCTAAAAACATTGTGTGCGTATGTTGTTGCAACGCCGCGCCGTCTTCCAGGAACATGATCGAAGGTGGAAGAGCGATGAATTCTGATTTTATAATCGCGTGTGAAACGACTTAAGAAAGGGTAGAAGGGATTAACCATATATTTCATTTATTGATTATGATAATAATTCTACTTGATAATCACGTAATAACTGTATAAAAGAACAAATCAGGAAATATATAATTATCAACACTGAAATGCAGAGAGCAAAGTAGCAAACTAGTATTTGTTGATCAGTTTCTCGAATCTTGAGTTGTTTTAACCAATCAGAACGTTCATCAACAACAATGTTTTCTCCAACAAGATTTTTTACTGTAACAGTACCACTGCCAAATTTTGATACTTTATGGAAGCTCAAATTAGTGTTGATTTTTTTTTTTTAGTCACAATTGACGACATAGCAAACATTGCCTTTGCGAGTATCGTTTACCTTTCTATGGTTTCAGGAGTATTCTATTATTAAGATTTTATATTAACCTAATAAACTTATGTATAGTAGAACCTCGATTATTCGAGGTAATGTGGGGAGGAGATACCTCGGATAAACGAAAACTCGGATAATACAGAAGAAGTACCAAATTCGGAAGAGTTATCCATTTTTTATATATTCTTTAAATATATTTTATGGTACGAAGCATCGTAACTAACGTGGCTCAAGAAAGTCGGTAATAGAACATTGTTTCAATCTGCTTAATCGTTTTTTATCTGCAATGTCTCCCCATCGTTTCATCTATGAGGGATCACTTGCAGTACTTTCCGGTTGTTCTTCGATGTATTTGAGAGATACCTCGAGCGCATCTAATCCTTCCTCGTGGCTGATTCGCGGAGTTTCTTCTGTTTCGTCATCTGCCATATCGTCCCCGATTCCTTCTCCAGCATTGACGAGATGGCCAATTTCATCGTCAGTGAGTTTCTGTTCACGATCGTCCGCACGAATCCATTCTTCAGTATCAGTTCAATCGACATTTGTGACGCGATCTGAAGAAATACCCCTAAGCGGCCGAGAATCGATTCTCTGATTTGTAATGTTTTACGTAGATTCAGACTTGCTCTTCAAGCTGGTAAAGTTAGAGAAGTTCCATCAGAAATAATTTATTCAGTACAAGCGCTGAAACATTGTCGTTCTCTGTCGACACGTACGCATGCGCAAATGCCACGACTGTGAGCCATTCCAGCGATCGTGAACGCTCGGCCGAACCGATCGAACTTAAACACACACACATTAGACTTCTAGAAGTATGTGAGATGGAAAGAGACAGAATAATTGGAATTGTCCTACCGGCCCGTCGACACTTCTCCTGCTTCCCCTCTAAAATTAAGTTTGACCGCTTAGGGGTCTTTCTTCAGATCGCTTCACATTTTAACAACCAGGGATTTGCACCGTAACGCTATACAAATCTATAGCGTCTGCAATTTCATTGCTTCAATTTTCAGAAAAAAAAATTTTGGCCAATGACCTCTCAAGTGTGACCCTTTAGACCGCATTCCAGGCTTGCGGTGACTAGTAAATGACGCTTCTCAAATTTATTGCAAGCAAACATAGGCAGCCATGTTGGTTAGATCGCTGGACGGCCATCAGGTCTCGCATTGCAACTTTAAATTTCCAATAAATCAACCTTATACATTTTTTCTGTAGTTGAAATTTTAGGAAAAGTGCAAGTCGAGCAAAGGAAACAGCATGCTCCAATTTTACGGGAACATAATAACATTTTTTTGGAGATTCAGCATTATTTGCCGGGAAAGCACGCGGAAATACCCTTCAGTTTGAAGTATTGTACTTTCCACAGTTAAATTATCTCCTTACAGTTTCCTTCTGTTCAGTCTTTAAACCATAATCATTCAGCTACATTTATTTTTTCCTCCACAATCTTGTGATTCATCTTATTACTCTAAATATATAGAACTTTTGCTTTGCATTAAAGTGTTGTTTCTAAGACTTTTATTTACGCTGTCGTGTAACTCTCGCATACCCAACAGGTCATGGGCCCAGAGACAAAAGTCTGAGGATAAAAGTGTGTGTAAAGTGAATTTAATCATCAATTAGTGAACAGGGGTAGTAGTTGAGGGGATAGGATAAAGTGAACAGGAGTGTCAGTTGTGTGGAAAGGATGAAGTGTTTTTGGTGTACATTCAGTTCCTCTTATACACGAAATACAATTTTTTTTTGAATGGCCCAAGGTACGCGTACAAGTTTTCAGGTCGATAAATTAAACAACGACAACTATGCGGTGTGGATTTATAAAGTAAAGTTGTTGTTGATGGAGGACAAGATTTGGTCAGTGGCTAGTGACGAACCGCCAAACCCACTAACTTCAACTTGGAAGGAATGAGATGCTCAAGCGTATGCAACGATTGGTGTGCTCGTGGAGGACAATCAAATAATCCACATCAGGAATATTAATACAGCACGGGATGCATGGAAACCTTTGGCAGAGTATCAAGAGAAGTCAACTACATCGAGTGTCTTATATTTATACAGAACTCTACGCAGGATACGTTTATCTGAAAACGGTAATACGGAGGAACACATTACATCCATGCTCGATATAGTCAGCGGATTAACCTCTCTAGGGTAAGAGCTAAAGGGAACATTTATAGCGGGAATGATCTCAAACAGTATGTCTGATTCTTACGAAACGCTTATCACCAGCTTAGAAAGTAGTTCGGACAATGATTCAACATTGAATCTAGTGAAAAGTATAAGCTGATTGATAAGTACAAAACGCGTAAGAATTAAATGGCCAGTAAGGATGACGTGTTCCAAAGTATTTGTGAGGCTGCCATCATCGCTAATAGTAGAGGGAATTCGTAGTGTTTTTCTGCAAGAAATCCGCTTATTACAAAAAAGATTGCAGGAAATATCAGGACTGGAAGAAGAAACAAGAAAAAGCAAATAAGGGTACATCTGGCGATAAAGAAGACACTTGCTTTGCAGCAGGAGAAAGCGAAGTTATGGACATGAAGGTTCCAAAGAATGCGCAAGAAGTCTGTTACCGAGCAAAAGATTTGAAGGCTAAGGAAATAAGAAATGTTTGGGTAATAGACTCGGGAGCGACCGGCCACATGTCAGATTATAAAGATTTTTAAGGGAATTGACGTAAACAGAAGAGAATTTGTAAGGCTGGAAGATGAAGAAAATGCGCCGAAATTCATGGGGTTAGTTCGGAAGTCTAAATTGCTTCGTAAAAGGAGCGGAAGTGACATTAAAAGTTTCTAATGTTTTGTACTTCCCTAAGCTAAGTTCAAACTTATTATCGGTGAAAAAGTTAACACAAAACGGTTTTTCTGTAGAATTTGAAGGGATAACTGCTCCATCATAAACACCAAGGATGGTCGCATTGTGGAATAAGGGAAATTGGTAAATACTGCATTAAAGGGAAAATGACTAGGAAGGCTTTACCGAAAGAATCGAACAATAAGACTTGAAAAAACTCTCGACCTGATTCATACAGATGTTTGGGGACAAATGCAAACACAGACACCAGAAAAGAAAAGGTACGTTCTGACCATCATCGGCGATTACAGCTGGTACACGGAAGTGCACCTTATGCAATACAAAAGTGAGACAAATAGACTTATCGTGGAATTCGTCGAAGCTATGAAAATATCATTCAATAAAACGCCAAAAGTGATTAGGTTAGATCGAGGAGAAGAATATTTGAGTAGTGAACTTCAAAAATAACTAAAAGGAGAAGGAATCAAAATTCAATTAACAGCAGCGTACTTTCCGCAACAGAATGGAGTTACAGAGAGAAAAAATCGGTCCCTTTTCGAGATGTCATGGTGCATGCTATTTGATGCAAATCTTGATAAGATGTACTGGGCTGAGGCGCTCATAACAGCCGATTATCTTCAGAATTGACTACAAACAAAAGCTACAGAGAGGACACCATTTGAGTATGGAACTCAATAGGACCGGATGTGAGTAATTTAAATGTTTTTGGCTGTGCAGATTATGCACATATCCGAAAAAGGAAACTAGATGAGAAAGCCAAAAAGTTGATCTTCGTCGGTTACTCAGATGGGTCAAAAGCTTTTCAGGTACTTGATACTGAAGTGGATCGTGTCAAGGTTAGTCACAACTTCAAGGATTGAGGAGATTAGAATAAACCAGTAAGGGAGTACGACCTGACAGATACATGGGCATTGTGAAGTTGGTGATGGATACAGAAGAAGATCCAAGGAATATACAGAAAGCTTTATCTTGCCCAGATAAGGATAACTGGGAAGGTATTTTGAGACGAAAAATTACGAAAAATGATTATTTCGAAGGTGTCTGTAGTACCAGATGTGTCCAACGCAAAACTGGCGCGCTTCTCCTTTCTTCCCCTTCTCCGAGCGCTTCATCGAAAATTCTCTCCTTCGTCCACCACAGGCTTCGTCTGACTAAGCCTGACCACGCCTACTTGCGCGAACTGTTCACACAGCCTGGCCGCCGAGGACCCCCTACTACTCCGCGATCGCCGCATGAACGCATCCAAGGTGTTGAGAGAGGGGATTGACGAGTGACAGTTATTTACACCATTGCTCACGCGTTGGTCACCTTTGTAGTCTGTAATCTGTACACTCGATGACTTTCGAAAGAATGGTCATATTAGATTGGGCTTTGGCACACTTTTCTAAGCCGGAAAAGGAAGGACGAGTTCGTTAAACCAGTCATTTTTTATCAATGGTTCTGGTTCCATCCATCGCAATAGCTTTTTTGGAAAATCAAAAATGCACATTTCCGATACTATGCAAGGTTAAAAAAAAATTTTTGGGACCAATATCATTAATTTTAAAATAATCTAATAATTTGTAAGAGACCACTTTTTCCGTAAGATGCAAAGTTTTTGTTCAAATCGTGAAAAATATTACCAAAAATGGAAAATTTTATTTGTTTGCAAAACTATGCGAGATACGTAAAAAATGAATAACATCAAACTTGTTAACCCTAAAAAAATCTACAAATTTTTCGTTGACTATTATTCGATACGACGACCAGTTTTAGTTTTATTTATGATAATGCACTGACAAAAATAAAAAATTACCATCTTCCAGCTATTCAATAAGAGACCAGGAGAAACATTGAATAGGAAAATCGTTTATCTTTAGAAGGCCTTCAAGTTTTACTTGAACTATTTTTCAACAAGACGTATATTTTCTATTCCAATCGTGACAACGCTTTTTAAATAATGAAGAATTCAATTTTCTATCCAAACTATGCGAGATGTGAATATCGGCGGCGAGTATTATAATGAGAATTTCTTTCCTCATAGCCAGTAGAGCCTCAAGTAAAATTTAAAAAAAAATCAATATACTCCATAAAAGTAGAGATTTTCAACAGTTTTGCAGTGATTGCAAATCTATGTATGCTTTATATTGTGTACTGAATCAAGAACGGGAGTTGCCGAGCGCGAAGCGTGAGATCCGAAAGACGCGCGCCCTCAGCGTGCCCAAACTTGCGAGCGAAGCGAGCCGCGCGTGTAGCGCCCTATGAGAATGTGCCCGCACAGTGGGAAGATTTTTTTCTTGTTGAAATTAATAATAAAATTTATTGTTATTTCTGATAAATAAACGGTTCAAATTAGTTCACTTAAGGCTCTATCGGCCTTGAAGAACACATTCTCATTTCAATACTTGCCCTTGAGTTTCGTATCTCGCATGACTGGGCTAGGAATGGAATTTCCCACTGTTTGCAAATCGTCATGACGATTGAAACGAAAAATATACTTCTTTTTGTAAAATAATTAAAACAATATTGGTAGAACTTCTGCTGAATAATAATTTTGCTCAAGAATATTTCTCCTTTCCTGTTATAGTTTGGTCCGAAAATGGGAATTTTTTTCTGTCAAGTGTGTTATTATGATTTGAACTAAAACTATAAGTCTTGTCAAAAAACAATATGCAGTGAAAATAGTTGATTTTACGAAAAAAAAATTAATTTGAATATAACAGTTGCATTTCCAAGACTGCAAATCGAATTTTCCACCGTGTAAGGCCAACTATACAAGGTTGAGTTTTTACTAAAAAAAAGATGGATTCTTAAACAAAAAGGTTGAACTGGCATCAAAAACAATTGAATTTCTGGAGCCGAAGACACGAGCTTTATGAAGAACATAATTTCAACCAAAAAGTTGAATTGGCAATTCGCTATGGGACGGTGGATGGAGGGGGACAGCGAAACTATCGAAGCGCTTGGGGTGACAAGAGTATGCAATAAAGCAGGAAACTTTTACGTTTAATTGCATTGTAAGACACAAATAAAATGGATCATACAAGTTGGTGTGTTACTGATTCTCGAGATACTGGCATGAATAGTAAATTCAGATTTTATGACGTTCCCCTATCATATCATAAAGTGAATCAAAAAGAAGGGTGGATCGCTGTCGTATTTAGTCGAACATTTATTTTTGAATTCGAAAATTGAATCAATTCTCTGAGAATTTATGTACTTCGTGGAAAATTCGCCTTTTTTGTAGAAAATTACTCTTTATGGTCAAAAATGCATCTTTTCGCTTAAAATACATCTATTCATCTGGAGATTCATCATTATACCTGGAGATTCATAGTTTGGTCGAAAATCAATTACTTCCACTGAAAATTAAACTGTTTCATTTTAAGTGGAAAAAAGATCTTTTATAGTTTAAAATTCACCGTTTCGGATAAAATGTGTCTTTTTGGATTGAAAATTCAATTATTCCGTTAAAACTTTACATATTTTGTTGAAAAATCGATTTTTTACAAAAAATTATCTTTTTCTTGGGAAGTTACTATTCTTCTTCAAAAATTCTCTTTCATGGTTAACAATTCAAGTTAAACAATCAAACATTTTTATCTAAGTTAAAAATTCAGTTAAAAATTCGTCTTTCTGGTTTAAAATCCAACTACTTCAGGTAAGCATTTACAATTCCATTTGATTCTTCATCATTTTATACATAAATGTAATCATTTTTTTGACAGTTAGTTTTTTTTTTTTGTTGAAAGTTACTTTTTTTGTTTGAATAAATTTTTTTCTAGCTGAAAATTTAACTTATTCAACGAAAATTGCATAGTTTGTTAAAAATCTATTTGTTTACTTGAGCATCCATTTTTTTCAATTTAAAATTTGAGTATTTAAATTTTCGTTCACAATTTATCTTTTCCAGTGAAAGTTAATTTATCTGTTTGAAAAATCAACTCCTTTAGTTAAAGATTCTGTTTTTTTAGTATAAAACACTTATGCTCAGGGACGAACCTAGAAAATATTGATTTAATATTGGATTTTTAAACTTGAAATGCTACTGTTCCATTTTTGGTTAAAATAAGTATTCTTTTACTTTGAAATCCAACTATTGCGTTGAAACATTGTATTTTTGGAGGAGAATTATTCTCTCTATCTGACCATTAATCTCCTTGTTTGAATATTTACCTTAATGGTTGAAAATTGAAGTCCTCTAATTAAATATTTATCATTTTAGTTGAAAATTCATCTTGTTGTTCTGAAATTTCGCTGTTTTGGTTGGTGATTCAGGATGTTATTCGGGAATTCATCAAATCGGTTGGAAAATGAACAGTTTTGTTGGAAATATCTTGTTTTTTTTTTGTTATCGTAAATTGTTTTTTTTTTTAATTCTAAGTTTAACTGTTCCAATTTTTGTAAAAAAATGATACTTTTTTGTTGAATATTAGAGTATTATTTTAAGTTTAGAATTCAATAGTACGCTTGATTGTTTGAAATCCGGTCTTCAAAATAATTTTCATCGCTAGGAATATTTTTATTTATATTTGTCATTACATTAACTGCATTAGGCTGCAAATATATGAATATAATTACTCAGTACACAGATATACGGAATGATTCTGCTAATTCCAAAGTTTTTGCATTAGCTAGTCATGAATTTTAAACATGAATGTAAATATAACTTATGTACCATTAGAAACTAATTTGTACGATAAATTTGTGAAATCCTAACCTCAAAATCGATGTTAAATATAACGTAATGCCTTTTTTGTATTCTTACATACCTTGATTTTTATAAAATATGAACTGCCGTATAACTATGTATTCCTACATTCACACCTTAAAGGAAAACTATTTTTTATTTGAATTAAATCGGTGATATTCATTATTAACCTATGCAATGATATGCAAAAGTCTCCTGCCAAAGTACCTTCTTCGAGTCAGCAGAGGGCGGCACAAGGTAATCCCATAGTCAATTGAAATAACGCTCAGGACAAGAAGACTAGAAACAGGAGAGATAACTCTGTATACTTTCCAATGTACGTGGATGTGTTCAAATACGTCGGCATAGAAGGTGGGACTTTCAGATGTACATGGCGCATTAGGCTTCTGTGCATCTATACACATTGACGAGTCTGTCACACAAACACACGCATTGACGTGTGCAGAAGGCCAAAAAACGTTCTTTGCGTCTCTAGTCGTCTTGGCTGGGGAGCTTCAGGCATTTTGGGGGAGAGGGTAGTAAGGGTAGGGCGAGCAGATAGTTGGATTCATGTTTGCCAATGATCCGTCCCTTCCCTTTTTCCGTTCATGTTTCTCAGTGATCCCAACTTTGTCATAGAGACGTACTGCGCTTGCGCTAGGAGATATGAGAGTTAGATTCACTGGAATTTTTCTCTTCTTCTTGAACGCTTGTTCCCTTTCTACCCCAGAGTGTGAGAGAGGGGATTCGCGACTGACATATTTCATCTCTTTGCTCTTCCCAAATAAAATGATAAGGATTTATTCCCAGACAATAATTTTTTTTATTCCGATGAAGAGTTTTACAATGTTACATATGACATAATCATTAACATTATTCCAGAAACAGACTTACAAGCATATTTCGTGGCTCAAAACTGGCAAAAATGGATATTTTTTGTTACATTCTTTTGAAGGAAATAATGAAAATTCCTAACGAAGAAAGTGAGGACGCTGGTAAACAGGG
>WSXT02020062.1:0-14194 GCA_011762715.2 Neuroterus valhalla | reverse complement strand
TCGGCTTCAGGGGGTCTCGAAACGTGGAGATCCGTTGAAAATTCAATATGTGAAATTTCAGACGATTCTAATACTTTTTCAATCATAAATGATGAGAATGTAAAAAAGTTTTGAGCAGAAGGAAAAAAGAAATTGATTCTTGTGCCACATCCGAATCCTTATAAGCCTGTTCATCATTCCCGTTACTATAGTATGGCTCTAACCGTCGGATATGCTCTTTACCGTTGATTTTTTTCACCGATCGTTACCAAGTGATAGACTGTAGGCGAGATCCTCCTACTAATCCTGAGAAGACCTTCAAATTTTCCGGAGAATTCGGCTGAAAAATTTTCCTTATCGTTGGACAGAACTCTTTGTCTCTGGAGTACCAGATTTTCTACTCGAAAAGATCCATCTGATCGCGTTTGATTATAATTTTTCTCCTGAGATTCATAAGCCTTATCCAGAGGACGGACTTTCATATTCCTAAGATGTTCCAATCTTTAAACACTCTCTAACTACTCCTTGGGGATTGGAAGAGTCCTGGAGTTGTCTTGTTCTAATTTTCGCTTTAGGTCTCAATATGGAAAAGGATTTCGGTCGAAATTAAGGAAAGCTGAAGATACTTTCAAAGACCCATGTACGCGCACATCTGTTTAAGAGGTAACCACTTCCACAAATGTAACGGGTATTATAGATTCGCAAGTCTCCGTTACATCGGTCAAGAAAGAGAATCAGCTTTTAGAATCTCAAAAATGCCACATCCTAGATTAAGAAGCTCCTAATAAGACTTTGGAGATCCAAGGTTTACCGTTTTGGTTTACTGTTGAAAACCTGAGAATGGAGCTGGTTCGTCGTTTAGAATTTACCATTATTTAAATTTTTTGTATGTATGTACATGAATTTTTCTTAATGTTTCGTCTACTGGGATTTGTAGATTCACTGATAGCATGTGAACCTTTTCGTAGTATTGTTTACAGTTATATTTTAAGTAGCATGATAACAGATATCGCATATTTTGAATTGCTATATACTATATCCTCTTTCCTGGAATCTTAAGATATGGGCTTTGTTTCAATCTAATAATATACTGTATATTCATACTGACTCACTACATACAGCTCATCAGCTGCTTATCAAAACATGCCAGAACCTTCAAAATCATGAACAAATTGTGTACGAAGATTAAATTGAATAAATTCTCGTCATTTTTAATATATTTTCCTATTACCGACTCAGGAATCGCTTCTGTACCTAACTATAGTAATATAATTATTACTGGGAACTTTAATACCAACTTAAAAGCCACTAGTTAGCACACTAAATACTTTGAGTCCATTGCGGAAGCCTTATGCTTATCGTTTGTTCCACACAATACCACTCATCACACAGACCATTCAAGTTCTTGAATTCCCGTTATAATAGTTGACAATCTAGAGGAGCTTGATTCTTACGTCAAACTCATTATCACTTTTCTCTCGAATCACGATCTTATCAATATTGATTACAAATAACGGAGAAAACTTATATGGTTGCAAAAACTAAAATGATCAAGTTGCGAGCAATATGGTTGCATTTTCCACAAGTCTTGTTGGGACATCTTTTATTTAGGTTCTAATATTCAAATGATATAGTCGCAACAACCACAAGTTCGAAGTTTTATGTTGTAGCTTCAACAACCACGCCATTTTCAACACAACCTATAAAATGTGCGCCGCTTCTCTTGCGTGTAGTTGGATCAACTCATGATATGGTTGTCACAACTACAATCTTGTAGCTACAAGCCTGTGGTTGTCATAACTACAGTGTTTGGATTTCTCACAAGTACAGTGTTTGCATCTCATTTATTTCTGATCGGTTGCGCACAGTTGCGCAGACTAGCGCACGCCTAAGAACGTCACGTAGCGTAGCGTCATCCATCAAGCACCCGACGCCATCATATTGTTGTTTGTGTAGTTTGAGAGTACTAGTGCTTGGGATACGGAAGTGTTTAACCAGTCTGAGGTATTAAGACTGATACAAGTTTCAAAGGTATGAATTCGAGATTTGAGTGAAAGTTGTATCATCTCGAGAAAATTAACGAGAAAGAGAAGAATAATGAGAACGTAACTAGCAGACAAATTTGAAGTGTTTATACATTGAAAGTGAAAGAACTCCATTTTCTACACCTACAAATTTTGCACAGCCATAAGTGTTCTTCATTCTCCTCATTGTCGTTTTTATGATGTTGAACACAACCCTGTTCAGCCAAACGCTCCGAAGAATATACATTTATAGGTCAAAAACGTAAAATGGTGAATTCGCTGAAAACAGAAGTTCCAGAGCATTGCTTTTTTAGAATACTCGAAACGTGACATTGTAATCTCCGACGAAGGGAGATCAAATTAAATTTGAGAATGAACTCCAGCTCTCTGTCAACTGCAACATCGCGATTGAGGAGAAGGAAAAGGCGGAGAGGTGGGTGAACATTGAAAGGGAATTTTGGAGAATATCCAAAGAATCACACGTCAGAATGCTTGTCTGTGTCACTAGTGCCCCCAGAGATTAGACGTCATCACTTGTTTTTTACTTACAAGCTCTGCTCCAATAGCAAAAATATACCAATGCATTCGCGAGATGGATGCTGGTGGTCATGATTATTGGCTGTGTTCTGGACTTCTAGTTTTATGACGCTTTTCACTCCTCTGGGTAATTTTGAGCAAAATATGAGCACTTCTATCAATAATTCCAACATAGGAAAAGTAAATAAACAACAAAGAATGAATTCAAATGAGTTTTTTTTATGCAACCCGAAACTCGCAGACTCGTCTCTAGATTATTATCAAGATAGAACATTGGTTTCTATTTTCATTGAATTGAGCTAATCGCGTGCAGGTATGAAGACTGAACCTCTGGTCATTCCAGGTGTATTTTCAATCTTCTTTCAGAAATGAATGTCACACGAAAACGCGTCTCCTGCGGATAAGGTGGAACAAGCGCCGGTTCTTCTTGATGCCCTTGATTTTCAACTGGGCGCAAAACACCATCCATGTCTATCCCGTAAATGAAATCATCCTGCATTCCTGCGTCATGGCGTCCTGCGGGTATTTTGTAGGCCCCTCCTTTTTTCTTCATTTAAAAATATATAACGGGATGATGACCATGATTCGGTAGTTCCTGAACAGTATTTTGAGAGGGCACCTATACAACAGAAGATTCAGCACGCACCCGCCTTTCCGGTGAACCTTGCTGTAAGCCTAATTCTGTAAACAGAAATAGCTGCAGATGAATTTCTTAAGTAATTATTTTGCAGACAAAAAATATAAAGCTTGAAAAGAAGAATACTGAACAATATAATCAATAAGAGGGACAATATATAATACATGGATAAACAAACTCCTAGAATTCGATTCAAGCTACGGGAAGTCCTAATGGGTAGGAATTCAAGAGAACATTATATTCACCTTTAATTTGTTTCTTCTACTACCCTCCGTAGTATTTTCTAGAGGAGAAACTCTAGATTGCTTTCGAAAGCAAATAACGAGCATAGAAATGGTCGAAATCCAATGAAAAGTATAATCGATCCTTATTCCCCTCTTGAATAGCCGAATACTTTTTTCTCCAGAAAATGCTCACGATAAGCAAAAAAGAAGTTAAAAATTTTATGAAAACGCCAAAAAACAAACTGATTTGGATATCTTTGAATTCAATGCTACTCTTCCACAAAAAAAAAACCAAAACATCACCCGCTTCCTTTCAGGTAGTATTTGTTACAATAGGAAAATCTTTCCTCCGTAAATTGCCATGTAGTTTTTTGTTCGGTAGGAAATACGGGAAAAAAGTATATGTAGGTTCGCATTAAAATTCAAGAGAAGTAATAAAATGAATATGCATATGAAATAAATTAGAAATTTTGAACCACCGTCCCAATTTCAAGGTTTGACTACAATTCTTTCCTCGTGTATAAGAAATTGTAGGTTACAAATCAGAACTCGAATAATCCTATCTTCAGTAAAGCACATGATTGCTCAAAATATACTTGTAAGTGTATGGAGCCAAAAAAAGAAGTTGAATACTCAGAAAATTGTTCATGTTTTCATACGTATTTGATTCAAACAAGCGCTTCTGCGAATTGAAGCTTTTTTGGCATTTCCTAATCCTAATTTAAAACTGTGATAGTTTACTCAAATCGTATGGCTCAATGTCACGATATCGCGTCAAATTTTCGACGCAACATCGAGAAGGTCAGAATTTTTCCTCCTTTTTGTTTGACTGTGGAAACTCTTCGAGGTCATGCCAGAAAACTGACGTCATAAGGTGAAATATACCTCGTATTTGGTTTTAGCGACCTCGAAATCGTATACCGTCCGTGAACACGATAATTCCCCAAAAAAAGGGCAGATCGACTAGAGCTTTAGTACATTTGTTGAGGATTCCAGAAGGGGATATGAGTTAATACCAGCCCTACTTGACCATCGGTTCAGATTTTACCGATCGATAATGCTATGGAAAAATCAAAATTTCCATTTTGACGACAAGCGACGTAATATACGTAAAAATGATAAGAAACTGAATTGGTACTTTTCGACAGACCTACAAATTGTTTCGAAAACATTTTTTGAAAGGACTTGTGGTTTTATTTTTAACCATAACAAATTTTATGAAATAAATAAAGAAGCTGATTTTGAACACAACAACGCAAAGTATGCAAAAATTTCCGAATAATGAACTATTGCTTCCTGAAAGACCTACAAATTTCCTCCCAATAATTTTTCGAAAGGGCTCTGGTTTTGGTTGAACCCATCGATGATGTTGCATGAAAATTCGTCGGAAATCAAGCGCGACGCGCGAATGTCATGATTAGAATGTGTACCTTAAAGCGTACAGATTCATTGATGTACTGAGATATAGAAGGGATGGTTTTACCTAATTAACCCTAAACTTGCAGTCGCTGCGCGCGATGCAGGCAGATTTATTTTCTGTGTGACTGTGAAGAGTTTTCGAGGTTATGTCAGAATCATAACATGATGATGTGAAAAAGACTTTGAATTTAGTTTAAGGCGGTGGAAGAATGTAGTTTCTCCAACACCTGCGATGGAACTGCGAATTCGAAGGCCGCCTCAAGTGGGCAAAGTTGTCGATTTCTTGATTCATGACGTCACAGTGATCGAAGTGAGTACTTCTCCCACTAGTGGTCGAAGTAAGTGAGAAAAATGTGATTAGCATGGTTGAAAAAGTGAGGGCAGTCGATGCAGTAGATCTCGATAGTGGTGACTTCGAATGTTAACGATGTAAAGTGCTCTTAGGCGCGAATGGGGGGGGGGGGGGTCACCCCCCACCCGAAATTTTCGACACTCTGCATTCCAGGTTGGCGCGGTTAAGATTAGCATGGGGTGCAAATTTTCCACTCATTTTGAACCCCCCCTCCACAAATATTTCTCAGGATCCACCCCTGACTGCTCCAATTGAACCATAAATCTCACAATAGATTTGTGGTATAGGAAAATATAATTATTACGCATACATATTAAAATTTATATTTAGAAATTGATTCTGTGATATTGACATTTATTCATAAAAATTGCTTGTGTTCACGAATAGAAAATTTAGTAACCTAAGATTTGTTTTTCTCCCAGTCGGAGGGGTTCGGGGGCGGAGCCCCCCGATTGAAAGAAAAATTGCATGTTAACGATGTTAACTGCTCTAAGGCGTTGATCCACGGGGGTGGTGGTTCCAGGGTTTCACCCCCACCCCCTCCCGAAACTTTTGGCACTCTGCATTCCAGGTTAATCTGGTTAAGATGAGCACAAGGTACACTTTTTCCCTCATTTTGACCCCCCCCCCCAAATATTTTCCTGGATCCACCCCTGGTTGCTCTAATTGTACCATAAATCTTGAAAAGTAATAGATTTGTGATGTAGGAAAATATTATCATTACAGATACATATTGATATTCATATTGACCAATTCATTCCGTGATAATAGGATTTATTTATAAAAATTGGTTGCGTTCACAAATAGAAAAATTTGTAACTTGAGGTTTTTCCTTTTTTCAGTCGGTTTCTTTCGCTCGTGTGTACAATTTACTATTTCCTATATTAGGCTAAGAACTATATGGCTCCAAAAGTTTATTTTTCCGTCTAAAAATAAGTCTTTGTATTGACCCAGTTACGTTCCCGTCCTCCAAAAAAATTTTTTTAATCCTTGAAGGAACAGACAATGTTTTAAAAAAATTTTTCGATAAAAGGATCAATTTGGAATCGAATAATAGAGTTTTGGAATAAAAATGATCAATGTTCACCCGAACAGTTACTTTCAACGGAAGATTATTTGTATTGTCAGCAAGTTGATATGTATTTAACCAAGGAGATGAACTTTTGAATGATAAGATAGTTCTTCCGCCTAACAAGGTTGACCTGATCTCGCAAGCTCTAAACTAACGAGGTCAATTATGAAAAAAAAGACTCGTCAGCAAAAAAATATGATTTCTAACGAAGTTGCTAAAATTCCTATCGAGTCTTTAAATTTATACTTAGAACAGGTAAATTTTTTCAACAAGAGTACCGATTCTTTATATAAAAAGGTGAGATTCAGATGAAATACATTAATTTCTGTCTAAAGATATGCATTGCCAAAAAAGATAAAATGAATCAATAAGTGAGAAATAATAATTTAACTTAATGAGTTAGGTAAATAATATTCAAGAATTATTTTCCCATGGAATAATAAATCTTCAAAGAAAAAAATAAATTTTTCACACAAGAGTTCAACTTCCAATTTGATGATTGAATCTCCACTAGCAAGGATATTCGCATGAGCGGGTAGCAGTCGAGGGGAGGAATGGACAACATTCTTAAAGAATGGAAGTGGAGAAGGGACTGGAAGGAGAATTAATAGAGGGGATATGATAGCTGCAGGAATTAGAAGAGCAGAATGGAAGAAAAAGTGGAAATTATGGACAGGAAGTAGAGGGTGAGAAAGAAGACACGAAAGTTGAAATCAGCAATACGAAAGAATGTTAAAAATCATGCATGATAACGATTGGATTGAGGAGAAGTAGAAGAAGAAAAGTATGATGATGAAGTCATATTCAACAATTGAAATGAGAAAAAGAACCAAGGCGAAAAGTACTGGAAGAGTGAGGTTATTTCTCAAGATATTTGTTTTTTCTGAGTCTGTTACCTGTATTGAAGGCTTGATCAAAGAGTTGATATATGCTCCATATACAATGTCGAAAAATAGAACATTCATTTCGAAGTAAAACAATCAAGATAATTATGACATGCAGAAAGACGTATTGTATTATCATCTATATACATTCCTTATAATAGAATCAACTTTTCAAATTTTGCTCTTCTAGAAAAGAAATTTCAAGTCCATCAAGTCGAATGCCCTTGGATCTGACGGAATGTATATCAACATGATCCAACTTGCTCTCCCTGTCATTTCCCCAATCTTGCTTCATATTATCAACTCTCCTCTGGAGGTAGGCATTTTCCTGAACGTTTGGGAAAAAGAAATTGTAGCGTGGTGTTTAACAAACGTTGCATGAAAAACTCTAAATTATCAGGCATAGTTCCTTTCTCATAATAAACCTGCGTGGGATTCGCTGAACAAGGGTCCCACGAACTCCAAAGAGCACTCTCGATAGTTTCGAGAATCTTTATTAATACTTTTCTTCCATTTTTCTTTGTTACACATCTAGCGGAGACGAAGTTGCATGGGTTTGGAGGGAAGGTCCTTCATGGTGACATGACTAACATGACAGTCAGACAATGAATGGGAATTCCCGGATGTAGTAGAGAAGTTGGTTTGCCTGTTTCAAATGGAACCTGGACTCCCGCCTTATCTAGTTGTATGCGCCACCGCTATACGCCGAACATCGACTACTCTAGGAAATTATACTTCACATGTGGGCCTGTGCCCAAAATTGAAATTGTATTTCGTTCTTGAGTGCCACCCTCTCACCGAAATGCACCCTTTCTTACTTAAAGGGACGCTCATGAATGTAGTGCGTATTTGGAATAATGTTATCACGACGGGAACTGCGTACTAATAATAATTTACAATTACACTGGGTGGCCAACTCGTCGTAATTGGATTGGATAGCGGCATAGAGATTATCGAATGTTCCAATAATCAAATAATTCAATAATCGATTATTAAGGCTTCGATACACTGTAGAGGAGAGCAAGGCTTGGTAACCTCACTCTTGGTCAGCGATTGTTAGCGAAGTGTAGCGTTCTCTAAGGATAAATTGAAGTTTCTCCACTTCACGTGGTTTGGAATACTAAACTTATATACAGTTATAGAAAAAAATAAAAAAATGAAGGATGTCAACAAATAAAAAGGTTAGTCCTATTGACTTTTGGCGGAAGTAATGGAGTTAAAAGCATTGAGCAAACTCGAATGAAGTAGACTCCCTAACGCTTTGTCTTGCTTCTAAATGACCTATTGGCAATGTGCGGTTATTTGGGATACTTGGAATGTCCGATGAATAGTTTGTGCCTTGGCTCGCCATTTTTATTTGAGAATCATTCTAACCCTTTGAGGAAGATATTCTGCTTAAAGGGAAAATGTGAAATATACGTGTTTTGTCAGAAATTTGGTCTCGGTATTTATTACCTTAACTGTTCTAAAAACCTTTTGCCCTGCAAAATATGAGGTAAAATGTGAAGCTCAGAGTTGACTGAGCTAGCTTCAAATTTCAATTTTATTTATATTGAATTTGGATAATTTTATTGGTTAAATTAAGATTCGTCGCGATAATTTTATGAATCGGAGCCTGTTGTGACAATTTTGTAAACTTCGCCGTCAATAGAAAAATTCTATTCGGAGTATGGCTGGCGCCTACCCAAAGATAAAAAATTAGGAAAGAAAATTAATGACATCAGTTAGAAAGTGAAAGCGCAAAATTCTAGTGGCAGGCCGCGAAACCAACCTGGTCACAAAATTTTTCGGACAATTCCGGACTTCGTTAATCCCCCCTCCTCCACAGATTTTATACCAATCTCAATTTCACGTGCACTTACATAAAAATTAGAAAAGATAGTCCACACGCAGCTCACAATATATCTCGATACTGAGAAATTGACCGATTCTCACCAGTCGGACTTCCGGGCAAAACACAGTACTTTTACTTGAGCTCATGACGTCGAGCTATCCAATTCTGCAATTGCGTGGTTCAAATTGTACTTAACGGAGAGATATGCACAAGTAATAAATAGCAGTAGCAATTGGTCCCAATGGGCCAGGTTTGAAAGTGGATTCCCGCAGAGCTCTACTCTAGCACCACTCCTCTTCCATCTATACACATCGGACTTAGGTGCAGAACTCAAACACTGCAGATACCATAAGAACGCGGATGATTCCAAATTGCACCTCTTGGGCTCAATCGTTTCCCTTAAAAGTATGCCGGAATTGCTCTAGGAGGACATCACATAATTGGTACAACAACACGGAAGAATGAACTGGCTCTCAATCCTACCAAGAATAAAGCAATTAATATCGAGCCGACTCCCTTACCAACCTTAGAAACTTTATAGACCTTCCCTTTACCTAAAATGGATGGCCTTGACATTGAATTTGTTGAAAACTTGGGGGACTTGGTTCATAAGCTGAACCGAACTCTTTCCTGAAATGAGCATATAGTTGAGATCTCAAGGAAGCTTTTTATGGTGCTGATATAGCTCATGGGAAGCAAGAATCCCTGCCTACGCCTACAAGAACTATCGTGGTGAAGAGCCTCCTTCTTCCGTATTTCGACTACGTGAGCATTTTATACGATGCCATTACGGAGGAACTTTACCTTAAACTTGAGCGAGCCCTAGATGAATGTACATAGATGTGTAACGAGGAGAGGAGTTTGGCAATGCGAGGCTGGCGAAATGTAGGAAAATGCGTGCAAGGCGAAGCGAGGAAGGCAAGGCAATGGTATAATACCAATCCGATTTGGCTTTCCGTGCTACCAGTTTAGAAAAAAAAAAGATTGATTTGCAAATCAGGTTCGACCAGTCCTCACAGTGAGGTCTTCGATAAATCGCAGGCATCTTTGTGAGCATATATAGAAATAACATCATAACCTAAAACTTTCGTTTAAGGCCCGTCCCGAAGATGCGAGCTGCAACGTTCGTAAAACTTCGTCAATATTGGTAGTTTTGCACGTGATCGAAACCCGAAACAATTCATTTAAACACTAGATGATTTGCAACAGACCGTTCTCCTAGAAAACCGCGGAGCTAGCCGCCGAAGGAGTCTGTTGTCTCTCATCATCAAAGGAGAGGAGTGCATCACTCTATTCAGAGTCATTATTCCTGAAAGCAGGGGAAGAGAAGACAATTGTCATCACCTCCTTTGATCAAAGAGAATCTCCCGCGACGACGAATACCCAGAAACTTTAACAGAAATGTGAAAGACCAGTCCTTGAGAACAGAGCTAAAGTTCGCTCTCCTCATATCGCCTGAAACTAATCAGAGCACAAAAGGTTTTCTTTCCACGTGCAAAACTTGAGAACATTAAACACATACTTTCTAGATGTCCTACTTAAATAGAAAAACTACAGATACAGTGCATAATCAAACACGACATATGCTCAATTCGTTTGAACCACCGTTTCGAGCCAAATGTCTAACCACAACATCATAGTTGAGGGAAAGCAAAAGTCGGTGAGGTCGAAGGACATGGAAATGGCACTTTGGCGAATGTTCCAAGGATGTTTGTAAACAATTGAGAGCATGACTCTTAATCTCAGGCTCGTGGGTTTGTGCCTCACGTTGGGTGCTTGTATTTATCATCAGTGCCCTAGCAGATTAGACATCATCACTAGTTTTCAACCCCCAAGCCCTAATTGCATGGCAGGAATATTCCAATGATTTCACAAGATAGATGCTTATTAACTTATTTCTGGACTGCGCTTAGAACTTCTGTTTTCTGCAGCTTTTTACTTGATCGACTTAATAATGAAGCGATTTCAGGGGCTTTCTTTGAAAACCAAGCGTGAGAGAAGTAAACCAACACAAAGGAATATATGCATATAAGTTTATAGTAATACAACATTAAACATGAAAATCCCACTATGGATTATGATCAATATAGAACAATTGTTTCTCTTTCTATTCATTTTGTACCTCCTTTGGAGGAATATAGACTGTACCTCTAGTCATTCCTTGTGTATTTTCGATCTTCTCCCAGAAAAGAATATTATTAACTTCCTCATGGCCTAGGGGATAACTTTTGCCGTTTCTTCTATATACCTTCGACACTTGATGCCCTCGATCTTCTACTGGGCAAAGAACATCGTCAAACTCTATCCCATAAACAAATTCACCACGCATTCCAGCGTAATGAATTCCTTCTGGTATATCGATGGCATCCCCATGTCTCTTGTAATAAAAATGTACATCAGGACGATCAACGTGATATGGAGGAGGGCGAGTAGGCTTCCGAGAAGACCGTTCGACGCCAGAAGGCCCAGCTTCCGATGGTTCTGATGAGCTTTGCTGTATACATAGTTCTGCGAGAAGAAATGTGTATGAATGGATTTCTACATTCCTTATTATTTACAGAAAAAACGTATAACTCAAATAGTTGAATATTAAAAATTGAAAACAACGAAAGGGGTGTTATTTTTCAAATGATAGAAGAACAAACCAAATCTCGCGATTTGAATCAATTCAATTTTGAGTTGCAGTGTAGCTTAAAAAAGAAACGAGATGGGATGAGAAGCGCAAGCGCAATGGTTTTAAGAAGGAGAATCAACTAAAGCAGTGGACTATGCTAAACTGCAGAAGAGAGGAAGCAGGAGACAATAAAAACTAAATCAAAGCACAAAGTGAATGAGTAAAGGAGTCTGCAGAAAAATGTTGAGGTGTATAAACACGGTCATTTGAGGGTGAGAAGGAGCTAGCAGACAGTGCGATGATACACGGCAAGTAAAGGCGAAAATATTGAATTGGTCCGGAAAGATTAAGAGTCTGTTATGAAATTCGGGCTAGTACTAGAGGGACGACGCGCACACTTACTACCATGCGAAGCAAAAAGGAGAAGGTATGGTAGGAAAGAAATGAGAGGGTAGGGTATAGTTCTATAAGAGTATTAGAGAAGAAGAAATATATCAATAGGTAGAAGTCACATAAAAGCATCTCTGAGATATTCCTATAAGGGGCTAAGATTGAAGACGAACTAGCAAAAGAATGTTGAACAAGCTTTAATGGTGAATAGACTAGATGAAAAACGAGAGAAGAGTATTCTAATAATGTTATAAAGAAATGAACAACCATGTAATATTTACCAATTGTAAAAAGAAGGAGACAAAAGGAGAAAAAGCAAGTTCCAGTTACAATTTCCATATTCCTTGAATGGAGGTTGCTGTCTTTTGGAAATTCCTGTGACGACTGTGACTAAGCAATATTCTACAAGATTGTTTTCCTTATATATACTATCTTCCCCTGATCCATATAACTTATATGCATAAGGTTTTCTAGAGATGTTTGGGTAATGTTTTCCTCAGATTAATAAATTTTAAAACCCTGTTTCACAGAGTAGTGGCGTGATCCCAAAGCAAATATTAATCTTGTATACCCATTTGAAGGGGAAAAAATATTTCGAAAATAAAAGATAATGCCTAAAATGACAGACTCTGCAAAACGACGGGTCGCGACATCAGCTTTTTATACTCACAAAAAAGTCTCATTCCGGAAAAAGACGACTTTGCAATCTGATTAAATATGGATCAATAGCGAAGTCAATAAACATTTGTTCAGGGATATTGTTTTTCAGAATAAGAGAATGATTTCTTAACTCACAAGGTTGGTATTATCCGACCGTGTCTAATTTAACAAGGTCGATTCAGAAGGAAAATACAAATCTGTAAAGCACACTTGTTGATGGATATTCTGTTGAAATAGATGTATTTCCTACAAATAGTTAAGTTTTCGACTAACTAGGATAGATTTTGGAACAAAGAAAAAATTCCAAAACAGAAATGCATGATTATCCGTCTGTTATAGACTTCTTAAGGTTTCCAAAAGAAGGAATTAGTTCGTTAACCAGCCTTACTTGTCTATTGGTTCTGGGTTTACGCATAGGAAATGCCATGGGAAAATTGAAATTTCCAATTTGACGACGAATGACGTAAGATTCCATTTTTCGATACGACTTGCGGGTTTGGGTCCAGCCTTGCAAATTTTAATAAACGATTGGAAAACCGAATTCTTAAGGAAGTATTCTACTCGAGTGACCCGCAAATTACTACGTTTTTCAGTTATTGTAAAAGAAAAACCATTTAATATTTTGAAATGGAACTTTTTGTTTGTTGAACTGCATGATTCCAATAAAAAATTACAGTTTTGATAATAATAAAATATTATTTGAATTGCAATGGCAAGGTCCTGAAGTTGAGGCTGCAGCGAAAAGTTGCTCCACGGTTGATATGATTTTGCACATTGAAATTATCCGAAACACACAAGGTCAGATTCTTTGTATTCAGTAGACTTGTCGCTTTAGTCGGTACTAGGAGAAATTTTATGTCTTCTTCTTGACTAGTTTTATTCTACTTTTTACGCCAAAATATGATTTTTCCCCTGTTTTTTATTTTCTACCATTTTTTCAGTTTTTATTCTTCGTTCGTTTATAATAGGTTGAATAATAATGAAATTTCATGTTTCGAAATGTTCGTGAATTTTTTTTGAAAAAACTTCGGGACAAATCGATCGCGAAGCGCAAGTGGAAATAGCTTTGAGAAATGAAATATTAATCTATACCTAATTTCGTAGTGAATTCAATGTGTGAAGACGGATTGATGAACTAAGATCTGAAATAGCAAGAGCAAACATAACTTCATATCGATTAAGGACAGCACTTCTGAATGTGGCCATTGGAAGACCATTTTTTATAGGGAACGCACTTCACAACATTTTTCATAGCCAAACTTCACAATTCCTTCAAGATTTATTAATAATCAGAGCTAATAATCAACCCACTCAGTATAGGCTTAGTGGAAGAAAAATGTTCATTACTGTTCTGACAGATGGTATCTGTGAGCTGCGGAGATTCTTTTCAGTAGGGAAAGCACGTCTATGGAACAAGGTACCTGGTACAATCAGTGATGGGCCCTCAATCTTTCACTTCACACGGAAAGACTAGAGGGAGCGCTACCTCAAAAAACCTGAGCCTGCTGCGCTACAAGCTGACTGGCAGAGGGGCGCTCTAAAATCCTTGGAGAGTCACGCTCCAAGCC
>WSXT02020051.1:0-14194 GCA_011762715.2 Neuroterus valhalla | reverse complement strand
GAAACAGATAAATTTTCAGTTGAAGTAATTGATTTTCAACCAAACTGATGAATTTTCAGGTATAATGATGAATTTTCAAAAGAATAGATGTATCTTAGGCAAAAAGATGAATTTGGAGCATAAAGGATTATTTTCTACATAAATGGCAAATTTACCACGAAGTACATAAATTCTCAAGGAAATAGTTTAATTTTCAAATTCAATAATCAATGTTCAACTAAATAATTGAATTTTTCACCAAAGAAAGATGAACTGATTTTTAACAAATTAGTTAGAATTTCAACCAGGGGTGAATTTGGAATCGAAATAATGCAACTTCAACAAAAAAGTTTGATTTTCAACAAACGAGTTTAAATTTCAAGCAAGTAGTTGATTTTTTTAACTGAAACAGGATGAATTCGCAATGGACAATGTAAAAATGCTTTCTATCATATTTCAGAAATATTCCTTCTTCAGAATACTACTTCTACTCTAAAGACTGCTTGAAGTACTTTTTACATTCTCATTCTGAATGAGAAGGTATTGGTTTTATGTGAAAATTGATTTTCGCGGAATTGATGAAATCTCCACGTTTTGAGAACCCCTGAGTAAGAAAAAATGGTTTTTACGAAGGTGTCTGTCTGTCTGTATGCCTGTCTGTAGTCTGTAGTCTGTAATCTGTGTACTTGATAACTTTCGAAAGAATGATCGGATTGGATTGACCCTTGGCACACATTTCGAGGGACCAAAAAGACAGCCTGAGTTCGTTAACCAGCCATTTTGGATGAAAAATGAAAGAGTGGGAACATTTTGAGCATTTTTTTGGACTTTTTTTCCAAGACTCAAAAATTATGAGTACGGTTTCTTGTAGTAGGTAAGAAATGAGACAATTTATCTTCATGACTTTTTTTTGATAAAAGCAAAATTGCCAGCATTTTCAAAATCCAAAAATGTAAAAGAAAATGAGAATTTTTAGCCAAATTACGCAAGATTGAAAAGAAAGGCAGAGAGACAAAATATTTCTTTTTGGGAGCCCTACAAGATCGTGAATACAACTTTTTGAATTTTCTCAAAAAATCAAAAATGCTAATGTTAATCGCACAAAAAATAAGGAAAAAAAATCTGCGAACTTGATAACTGTCGAAAGAATGATCATATTCGATCGTGCTTTGGCACCCATTTTGAGGGACCGAAAATACAAGTCGAATTCGTTAACTAGCTGTTTTGGATCAAAAATAGAAGAGGGGGACCATTTTACACATTTTTTTTTTGGTTTTTTTTCTAAGATTTAAAAATTGTATGTACTGTTCCTTATAGTAGGTAAAAAGTGAATGAAAAATAGAAAGATTCATTTTTTGGTCAAACTATGCAAGGTGCGAAAAAATCTTAAAAACAAAAATGATTCATTTTATAAAAACCTATAAATTTTATATGTATCATTTTTTCATAAAATGTGTAGTTTTTAATCAATATCGTGAAAAATGTTACCAAAACTGAAAAATTCAATTTCTGAGCAAAACTATGCGAGGTATAAAAAAAATTGAAACTACTTAAATTGTCAACCTTCGAAAAATCTACAAATTTACTATCGATTATTTTTCGATGAGAAGAATAGTTTCCGTTCTAATCGCGATAACGCACTTACAAAAAAAAATTCCATCTTCAAGCCAAACAATAAGAGACAGGGAGATATAATTAATAGAAAAATTGTTCTTCATTCTACAAGTTTCACATGAAATTTCTTCTAATAATGTTTATATTTTTTTTTGTTTTAATCGCGATAACGCTTTTTAAACCATGTAAAATTCAATTTGCTAGCCAAACTATGCGAAATGTAAATATTAGTGGCGAGTATTGTGATGAGAATGTGTTCCTTAAGGCCAGTAGTGCCTTAAGTAAACTAAATATAAAAAAAAATTCATCAAAAATATTTAAAAAATCAATAATCTTCATAGAAGTAGAGGTTTTCAGCAGTTTTGCAAAATTTTCAATTCTGTGTGTACATTGCATGCATTGTAAACTGAATCAAGCACGTATGAAGCCGAGCGCGAAGCGCGAGGTGAAAAACAAACCGAGTGCGTAGCGCGAGGTAAATACACTATCGAGCGCGAAGCGCGAGATTCGGATGACGCGCGCCCTAGGCGCGCTCAAACTTGCGAGCGAAGAGAGCCGCGCGCGAAGCGCGCTATGAGAATGTGCCCGCGCAACGGGCAGATTTTTTAGGGTTGAAAATAACAGCCTTCCCAAGCAGATAGGGGGATGAAACTTTTTTTGCAATCATCTACCATCAAAATCTACATGATCCATATATAAGATTTTAGGTAAAAAGCTTTGAAAACATTTTAGAATTTTTAATCGATTTCTCCCACGTAGGAGTTGAATTTGACTGCTTTCCCCGGTAGCTAGGGGGATGAAACTTTTTTTACAGTTATTTGGTATAAAATCTACCAAATCCGTACGTTTAATTTGAGGTAAGAAAATTCTGGATTTTTCGTTTACTATAAACGTTGCAAACTTCAGTTTCATCATTTGAGTTGAGTCAACTAAATAAAGCTATTCAAATTATTTTAAGTAAATTGAACTGAGTTCAAATTATTTTACTTAACTTGACTCTATTCTTGACAGAGATTCTAGTAATGGTTCGAATTTAAGTTCTTGAACAGTCGAAAAATGTTAATTTTCCTCTCCGTTCAATTCTATCTTTCATGAAATTGCATAAAAATTTATAAGGAAATCTCCGTAGTGGGGACAAAGCTCGCAGGTAGACAGCGATCAAAAAAAAAATGCCTGTTGAAACTTGAAAATCAGATAAACTTTTGTTTCCAATTCAAAAAAGTTCAAAAAGTTTTAAGAAGAAATCTTAGAAAAGTGATTTTTTTTTTTTTTAACAACATAGTATTCTAAAATGCATCTCAATAAGAAAGCTATTCTTATGAATTGACTAGGGTACAGATAAGATAAATTATTCTCGGCAGTTTTCCCATCCCAAGGACAATTATTCTCACACCACATTTTCCGGTTTCGCGAGCCCCATCCTTTGTCGTCTTATGTAAACACAGGATCACATATGATATAATAGATCCCACGTTTGTAAGATCAAACTCCGTAGCAGAATTTGTGATGTAAGATATTTTAAGTAACATTGATTGATAAAATAAAATGTGGGAGAAGGCTGGGACGAACTTTTCAACTTTCTGAAAATCACCCTCATATGGAACTGAATATTAATTTAAATGAAATATCAATATTTCAAATATTAGAACACAATTTGAAATGTAATTTTTGAAGTAAAATTTCTATGCACGCGTTGTGAACTGAGAGTGGTGACGCTCAAATACGGAGAGAGGTAAACCGGGTCCATATCGAGTCATTCCTGTCAAGTCTTATCTGCGGCATGTCTAACCTGTGGCATGTCTCATATGTGGCAGGTCTCACCCGTGACAAGTATCCCTTGCGGCAAGTCTCTTTGCCGCAAGTGTCTCTTCTGCAAGTCTCACCTGTGGCAAGTCTCACCTGTGTCAAGTATCACCAGTGGCAAGTCCCATATGTGTTATGCCTCACCTGTAACAAGTATCCCTTGCGGCAACTTTCTTTGCTGCAAGTCTCATCTGTGGCGAGTCTCATATGCGACAAGTTTCACATGTGGAAATTCTCATGTGCGACAAGTTTTACAAGTGGCGGATCTCATATGCGACAAGTCTTACACGCGTAAAGTCTCTTTGCAGCATGTCTCACATTCGGTAAGTCTCACATGCGGTAAGTCTCTCTGCTGCAAGTCTCTCTGCTGTGAGTATCATCTGCGGCATGTCTCACCTGCCGCAAGTATCCCTTGCTGCAAGTTTCTTCACTGCAAGTCTCCCTTGTGGCAAGTTTATTTTCTGCAAGTCTCCCTTGCGACAAGTTTCATATGTGGCAAGTCTCATATGCGACAAGTCTCACATGTGACAAGTCTCATATGCGACAAGTCTCATATGCGAAGAGTCTCATATGTGACAAGTCTCTTTTGCAACAAGTCTCACATGTGGCGGGTCTCATATGCGACAAGCCTTACACGTGGAAAGTCTCTTTGCGACATGTCTCACCTTCGGTTAGCCTCACATGCGGTAAGTCTATGCTTCAAGTCTTTATGCTGCAAGGATCATCTGCGACATGTCGCACCTGTCGCAAGTATCCCTTGCGGCAAATCTCTTTGCTGCAAGTCTTATTTTCGACAAGTCTCACTTGTGGCAAGTCTCATATGAGACAAGTCAAACCTGTTGCAAGTCTCACCTGTGGCATGTCCCAGCTGCGGAAGGTCTCCCTTGCGACAAGTTTATTTGTTGCAAGTCTCACCTAATTTAAGTCATACCTGCGACATCTCTCCCCGTCTAAAGTGGCAAAAGTGCAGCATCTTTCCCTAACTCGATTTACTATTCTTAGCTATGTGACTTACATTATTCCCATGACTAGTCACAGGGGTACCTCACCGCTCCCCGGGACTTGAGAAAAGGAGGAGGCATGTGACCTAAATAATTTCCTCAACCTATTATAGGGGTGCTAAGGGGAGAGATGCCGCACTTTTGTCACTTTGGAGGAAGAGAAATACCGTAGGTAGACATTTCGGTTTTTAAGGCTTGCCACAATATAGGCCATCTACTCGGGAGAGATGACGCTAGGGAGACTTACCGCAGATGAGACTTACCGCAAGTGAGACATGCCACAAATGAGACTTGTCCCAAATGAGACTTGCTGCATGTGTTTTGATGTGGACCCATGTTATTCTCTTTGTGACTGGAATAATGATTTTTTGTGCTAATGGGAGTGTTAAGTATATTATTTTTCCCTGCCGAGGACAAAGCAATCGTGTCTCGCTCCCAGCGCAACCTGAGAATTCAACTAACCGAGGTCGTGCGGTCGTATAATTCTTTGTACTATACCTAGTACATGCATTTCTTGGATTTAACCTCCTCCGTGCAGTGAAACGGGACGGTCTAAACGTACACTTCCCCCTCCACTCTGTAGCTCAGTTTGAACTACGCAGTACGCAACCTAGCAGCGCAGTACGCAATCCCGCAACGTACGTTTTGCTTGCAGAAGAAAAGAAGAAGGCGAAAGGTATATCGTGGGGCAAAATGCGTTTACAAGTGAGCAGAGCCCGGAATTTCCGATCTAATTAGAACTTTTCGTTTTGGGAATACACTTAGTTAAGTGATGGAGGAAACAATTAGAGCCGAGTTTTGAAATGTTTTATTTATTGCTCTTGAATGCCTATGAATCTTCAGCAAAAACAGTGGATTTTCAACAAAAGAAATAAACTTCAAAACAAGTAGTTGAATTTGGAACAACAAAAAAATGCAACTTCAACCAAGAAAATAATTTTCTACCGAAGTATACGTATTAATAACAAATTATGTAGATTTTCAAACGAAGAGATATACTTTTGGATCGAGAATCGGAATTTGTTTTTTTTTTTTTTTTTTGAAATATCAACTATTACAAAGACTTATTATCTTAGTTTGAAATTCAAGTCTTTGGTCAAAAATAAAAACAATTTTGTTGCAAAGTTTTTTTTTCAATTCGCTGAAAATTCAACTTTTCCGTTTTTATCTAAATACTCATCTTTTCCAGTTAGAGAATCAACTATTTTGTTGGAAATTCTCCTTTGTTAGATAAATTCAACTGTTTTCCTTTCAAAATGAACTCTTTAGTAGTTGAAGTGGCAACTATTTTGATGGAGAACCACTATAATTTAAGTATAATATATCAATATAATGATAATGAAAACCATCGAATTGAAAATCTACTTCTATGTATGAAAGTTTCACTTTTAGAAAATGTGGAAAACGACTATGTCAAGCTGGTTAACTTTTGAAAAATCACTTTAATGTGGAATTGACTATTGGTTTTAAGGAAATATTGATGTTTAGAATATTTAGCTACATATGCAAATGTGATTTCTTTAAATAACATGATTATGTTTCGACAATATATCAAAGTTAGTATAACTGCCCATTTTTCAATATTCTAACTGCGCCATATTTTGATTATATTTCCCACTTTGGGCACTCCTGCGTGATCTTTGTCAGTCAGCTTTAAGTGCATGTGACATTCTGTCACGTGATAAGATATTACACGTCATCCGGCAGCCCTATGTTTATAAAAATTTATATATAGGGATAAAATGTTTGAGAATGGTTCAAAATATATAATGGCACGTTTGTCTGGACCATTTGAGATTTCAGTTTATTCATAATAATTTTATTGATTTTATTCCAGTAAAGGCTCTGGAGCCCTGTTCTCAGTTACATTATAAATTCAAAATGGATAAGATTGCATTACTTCAATACGAAACTAAATCGAAATCGTTCTCTGATATAGATGAAATACGTGCAGAATGAGAAAGTTTACATATTTCCATCTCAAGTTGGAACTTATGAATCCCGTCAATTGACCAATTAATGACGGTGGTGGACAATAAGTCTTGTTGGCTCTGGAGGCACAATGTATCTATCAAAGGCAAGAAATTGGTCTATTTCTTTCGGTAGCATTTCCCGGAAGCCGTGGTTTCCGTGCTCATCTACTTCAACCCGATTTTCAGAAAACACATAAAATACCGCACTGAGCTCATTAAAACGATTCCGTATTCCAACGGCAAAATCTTCGCCATCTACTACTACGCGCAATGGGTCTTCTAATATCATGTACGCATTACCGCGGTAGTCTGTAGTTAGATATTTGGAAGGAAAACGAAAAGCATTTTGTTGCAGGTAGAATATGAACAGCGTTTACTTTATCTTGGCACTTTAGGTACGATAAGCCAACTATGTGGGGTACTTTTGAGAGGTGCAATTTCGAGTTTACGGCATGGTCATTGAAGTATAGATGGTGTGTTAATTGGAGTATGTAGGACAAGGGCCCTCTATTAAGTGGGAATATGCAAGCGGCAACCTCAGTTCCAAAACCTATGCGCCAAGTAAGGATAAAAGGTATGTGGGAACAAACCATTCTTTTTCTTATAGGTTCCGGCACCAAGATGGTGACTTAATTATTCCCACTTAATGGAGGGCCTTTTAAAACTGATCTGTATTATACCCTGGATAGAAAATGACGTCACATACGCATGCCGAGTCGAAGTCGTGAATACGATTATATTCTTCTTTTGAGCCAGCTGACCGTATTTACATGCAGAGTCGTGACATCGTGCATTGGCGCGTCAGAAGATACTCGTATCGATAGCTTCTATTTTGCGCGCCTTCTAACCTATAAATACATAACTATCTTCTATCTGGTGTATAAATAGATCAGTACGTTGAAGACGGAAAGTGGAGTATGTTCTTAAGTCAGCTAACTATGTTTACATGACGATTTGGGACAGTGTGTATAATTACAAATCGGAAATCTACCGCGTTTTATCTAGGGTATAATACAGATCAGTGGTCATAATATACACTACGTGAACAGATCGTCTGCTTTGCATGCATGCAGGCTACCTGCATGTATAGAGCTGTGGCCTAATAATACAAGGTCCAAATAAAACACCTAGCAATGTTAACCGACTATAGTACACGATCGAAAAAGTTGACAAAATAAAACTTCGTACCCCAAGCGGTCGGCGAATACGCCTTACACCCTGCTTTACTTGTAACATGGACACTACCAAGAGTAATTTCTGTTGCAGGTAAATGGTACCCTGAAATAGGTGTTTTATTCAAATTTTGTTTTTACTGTGCATCCTGAGTACCCTGGACACTACAGAATTAGAGAAAGCGTGCGTCTCAAGGTGCCGAAAGGAGTGACATCTGCTCTGAGTTTTAAGTGTCCAGTCTAAATGCAATCCATATAAACTAATTCACAACGAAGTCTTTCTGAGTGGTGCTTATTTAACTGGACAAGCAAAACTCAGAATAGATGTCGCCACTTTTTTGGGCTCTAGGGGGCGAACGTTTTTCTATAATTCTGTATTACTCATGGCGATAAGCGGCCGCAAGTCATCATGGAAACCACGGAGTAATACTTACGAGAACGAACGTTGATGCATTAGAGGGCAAGCATTCGACTTCTGAGTGGGATATTTGCGGAAACATACGAGAGAGTAAAGACGACAGCTCCACCTACTCGACCCTTCGCATCTTCTTGCAAATACTATACTTGCAATACTATATCTATCCCTAACCAACTATTTCAAAAGAGTTATTACGTTCTTTCGGCACACAGCTTGTTCTCTTCACTATCACATCATTTTCCACTAGTTATACTTTCCTCACACTTAGTGTACCTTTTGCACCTATGCCGAGTCCCTTTATTGGCAATCTTACCTTCCATTGATCTGATTCCTTCAACGGATTTCTGAATGATAGGTGATCACTGATTTAGTTTCAAAAAATTATGAAGGTGGTGTAGAAGAAGCTACCAGGAAAAGAGGTTTTTCGCGAATACAATGCACGAATTTGCTTCCTGAGGTTAGATTTCCAAAAACAAGATTTATGGTTAGTGCGAAAACTACACCAGGTGTAAGGAAAGTTCAACCAGTGGAAAATGCTGTTACGTGTAACGACAGCGTTTATAAAGTAAGGACGTTTGAAATTTTAATCCGCTATTACTTTTTGCGACTCAAACAGGATAGAATGCTATCACTCTGTAATGGAGTTACGCAAGACGGTGTTCGTAACTGTAGCGTCATCTGCTATTCGCATTATAACAGTCCCTGGTGTACCGTAGAGCGTAGTTAAGGAAATTCCAGTTTAGAATACCATTTTGGAATCCTAGACATGTGTAACATTTGAATGTAAGAATAAGGGAGCACGTCACTTTCTGAATGACAAATAATTAAGAAAACTGCGGATGATCCCTTTTTCCGGCGCACTAAACATGTATCCGCCATCTGTGCTGCCCTCTGCGCTCAACTTGACAAATCACCGTCTCCATTGGCTAAACTTCGCGCATGTGTGCAAGGAAAAGCATCCGTTGCGCATGCTTGAGTTCCATAGAATAGGATACTAGAAAATGTGCGTACTACGCCGCCAAAAGAAGTGGAGACATCCGCCTAACAGCTATCGAACTTTTGATTGGAGATTTTTTTTTCCTTTAATTATTCTTTCCAAATGCAAATGCAACTGTCTGGTTGGAAATAAATCTGAACTTGAATTTTTCAGCATTAGTTCGGGAACCATATTTTCAAGTTCAAAGACCGCTATTTGATTGAAAATCTATGGTTTTTTGTGAGATATCAATTATTATTTCTTGAAAGTTGATCTATTTTCTTAGTAATTACTATTTTTGGTTAAAGATTTATTATTTTAGTTGGAATTTATTCCCTTAATTGGAAATTCAACGATTTTGGTTATAACTTGTTGTTGTTGCAATATAATATTTTTCAGCAAATAATTTAAATATTCTCACAAAAATCCATTTGTGTTGGTAAAAATCTCATTTGGTTTGAACCTATATTCAAAATTTAAATATTTCGTTGCTGAGGTTTGGAGTATTCAATTTTATGTTGAGAAATAATTTCTTTTGGTTAAAAATTTGAGTAATTGGTCGAGAGTAGTACAAATTTGTTGAAAATTCTTCTTTGATTCAAAGATTGATTATTTTAGCAAAAAAATTATGCTTAGAAATTTAAATATTCATTTGGAAATCTGGTTTTCAGTTGTTAATTTTTTCCAGTAGAAAATGAAAGTTTCCCAAAAAAAAAATAATGTGGCTTGGTGGAAAATGTATTGCTCAAAATTAATGTATTTTGTTCAGAATTTGCTTTTTTTGGTTGAAAATTAAGCTTTTTTTTCCATTTGCAAATTGAACTTTCTAGCTGGAAGGTCACGTTTTAAGTTGAAAACGTACATATTTGGTTCACGATTATTGTATTTAGTTGAAAATTCGTCTTTTCATAGAGTAATTCACGATTCACCAATTTTTGGTAAAAATTCGACTATTTGGTCGAAGATGTGTATTTTTTGTTGAAAATTCGTCTTTTCTGTAGAAGATTAATCTTTTTAAGTAAAAGTGCAACTGTCTAATTTGGAATGCATATATTTTGGTTGGAAATCCATATTGTTAGTTAAAGATTTATTGTTTTAGTTAGAAATTTATTTTATCATTTATTTTCTGGGGGGAAAAATTTATATTTTTGATTGAAAATGCATTAACCCTTTGGAAGAAATTATTAATTTTTTCATTTAAAATTATTCTGTTCTGGTTATGAGTTCAACAACTATTCTTATCTAAATTAGTCTTTCAAGTTGAATTAAACTGTTTTAGATTCGAAGTTAATTTTTCATTTTTGCAAAAATATAAAGTATCACATTTTCCGTTGGAAATTCTGGTCTTAAGGTTGAATATTAATCATGAAAGTTCAAAATTCCTTTATTTGGTTGAAAATTGAACTTTCTGTTGAATATTTGACTGTTTTGTTTAAAATTGATTTATGCTGTTGAAAATTCGTCTTTTTGGTAGAAAATTAATTTTCCTAGTTGAAAATTTAACTTTTAGATTAAAAAAGATCCCGTTCCAGTAACGGACTCGACTGTTTTCTTCTGAATTTGTCTCTTCCGGTTGAATTGAACTGTCAGATTTGAATGAAATTTTTTTTTTGGTTGAAGACTAAATATTTTCGTTGAAACTTTGTATATTTGGTTGAAAATTGATCTTTTTATGTTGAAAATGAACTTTTTCTTTTTAAATTTCAACTATTTGGTTTACAGTTATTTCATTTTGTTGAAAATTTGTATTTTTTTAATAAAAGAATTTTATTTCCGTTGGAGATCCTTCTATTTGTTAATAATAATTATTCTCATAATGTTCTTGCTTACCAATAGAATCAAGGTTCACCGAAAAGGAACAAAAAAAGGTGAAGAGGGTTCTCATTTTGCAAAAAACAGAAGAAAACAATTATTTTAAAGAAATTTTCAACTGTGTAACTGATAAGTATTGTAATGCTTCGAGTATATCTACTTTTTGCGACATTTGTGTTCCTTCCTCATCCGAGGTTAGATCGTAATCACTTTTTGTGCTGTTGACATCATAATTTTTAATCATCATCAAATTATGTATTTAGATGTGTTAAATATCTTGCGCATGTTTTGTTATATTTTGCCTTGAAAGACTCAGATGATGAGGGAACTTTTTCGGTTAATTTTTTATTCTAATGGAAACTGATCTTGAATGTAAAAAAATTTTGTTGATTTTAAACTTTATTTTGATACAATAAAAAAATTAGTTCAAAAAATGGTATCTCTGATTGAAGAGAAACATTTTTCTGAGTGAGCGTTTATTTGTTGCCCTTATATTTAGTATTTTATTACCTTGAAAACTGTCAAAGGGGAGACAGATGAAATATCTTTATGGCAAATATTTTCTACACATTCCTTCTGCGTGGTGAAAATTCGACCATAGGCGTACACTATATTTACGAAATTTCTCAATATTTATTAATTATTATCTATAAAATTAGTGAAATTTTGTGAGCAGTAATAATAAATTGTCACGTGGATTTCTCAAATTTTAGAAATATTTTGAAAGTCTTTTTTCCCAGCATTCATTTTTCACAATTGTTAATTAAATACGTAGACAATTCTTCTAAAACACGATATCTTTCTATCGAGCCTCGTAGAATCTTTTTCATCCATCCCAAATTTGAATCACTTAAAAATTGTTCAGGATTTTAACGTATTGAGGTTAGTTGGAAATCTTGAAATTGTTGTACTTTTTCATTAGTGTAATACTAATGTATAATTATTTTATTATGAAAAAGCATGGTAACTGAAATTACTGAATCAGTAAATTCTTTTAATTGAAAGTTAGACAGAATACTAAACTAAAGATGTATTTCATTTAATTTGATCCCTTTTTGAATTTTGGAATCTTTGGTCAATCTTGTTCGATTCTTGAAAATTTTACTTATTGTTTATTCAATAATTCAGTTTAATTAATAGATTTTCCTGACTGAATAGCATAAACTTCACTGGAATCATAAAAATTCTGACACTTATAAGAAAGTAACTATTTTTGGTAGGGAATTGATTCTTTTTGGTTGAGGAGTCTACTATTAAGCTTTTATTAAAGGATTTACCTTTTGCGATAATAATTTCATTATTTTGCTAGAAATTCCTCAATTTTGTTGAAATTCTATCTCTCAGGGTTGGAAATAAACTTTTTCGTTGTGGAATCCATATTTTCTGTATCTTTCATAAAAAATTTGTCTTTTTGATTAAAAAATTGATCTCTTCTGGTATATATTCTGGATTAGGAATTAAACTTTTTTTTTATAAATTCGACAATGTCGTTTGGATTCAACTGTTTAAATTTAGAAATTTACTATTTTGGTAACAATTTTTCTCTTAAACTAATAATTTAACTATTCCATTTTTTATTAAAAAATTATCTTTTTCAGTTGAGTATACAACTATTCAATCAGAATTCCTTGTAGTGTGTGGAAAATTCGTTTTATTAGTTAAAAAGTATAATTTTTTAGTTTTTTGAGAATTATTCTTTTTTAGTTAAACATTTCATTATTAGAGAAAAATGTAACCGAAAATGAGAGTATTTCATTTCCGGTTAACGATCTTTCTTTCTTGGTTGGAAATTGATGTATCTTGTTCAGAACACGTTCTTTTTTTTAAATTAATTATTTTGGTCAAAAGATAATTAATCATTCTGTTAAGTATTTGATTCTTCTATTGTGGTAGAATTTTTTTCTTTAAGACTGTAATTCAACTACGTATTCTATTTTTATACAAAATAAGATCATATTCTCCAACAGAAAATTCATGTATTCGTTGATAATTCATCTTTCCAAATAGAAATATTATCTTTTCGGTTGAAAATTGAACTCATTGCTGAAAAATTTTCCACTTTCTTCTGTTAAATATTTATCAGTTCAGTTGAATATTTACTTCTATAGTTGAGAATGTGAATAAATTTTGAAATTTCGTCTTTTCTTTAAAGAAAAATATTCTTTTTGGTTGAAAATTCATCTTCTATGTTTTAAATTTAATCTCCAGTTTATAGTTTTCATTTTTTTTCAGAAATTTAATTGATCTTTTTTGTGTCACAAATAATCTTCTTGATTGCGAACTGATCTCTTCCAGATGCAAAATTATGTATTTTGTTGCGAAATTGGTCTCTTCCGATAGAAAGTTAACTTTTTATATTTTTTAAAGATGCACCTTTTCGTTTATTCGATTTAATTTTCGGTTCAAACAATGCAGTTTGTTGACATCTGTTTTTGGTTGAAAACTATACTTATTCGTTGAAAATTCATCTTTTTCAGTTGAAAATTCGTCTTTGTTGATGGGAAATTGATCTCCTTGGTCGAAAGTTCATTTCTTTTTTTTTCAAGTTTCATGATTTTGATTGAAAACTTATTTGTTTGATTGAAAACTTCACTGTTTTACTAAAAAATCGTCTTTTCACGCTTAAGAATTGATTTTTTCATTAAAAAGTTGACTTTGTAATGCTTCTGCAAAAATGTATAATGTCTCGTTGATAATCCGTTCGCCCCCCCCCCCCGTCCCCCCTCTAAGAAATGTTTCTTGGTTCCGAAGAAAATTGGTCTCTGATATAAAATGTTTAAACAAATTTTTGAGTCAGTTTTGGCTGAGTAGAAAAAAGTTACATTCATGAAATAGTTTCTTTGATTCACGATAAATATTTTCCTGAATATTTTTGTAATTCTAACAGAATGTCACGTCATAGTTTCTGAAACCAAACAACTGCTGCCAACTTTCTATTGTTTTTTATCAAGGAACATTTTGAAAATTGTCATTTCAAGCTAAAAAAATTTTTGAACAAATTTTATGTTATGCCAGGTAGTAATCTGGTTGCGACATCATGGTTCCAATTTCACTTCTCCGACGTTTGATAATCCATCTTTCATTTATAAAAATTACCATAAACCAATCCTCACAGCGCTAACATTTGCTGTGAAGAAAGTAATGGAAAAGTAATTGATTGAAATGATCTCTAAAGTTGAAACTCCAGATAATATCTGAAACTGATAAGAAAATTATACAAGATGAAGACATCTGTTCCATTAAATTTCTACAAGTCTGATTTATTGAATGACACTAATCTTCAGTTGTTTTGCAAGCCTGATATTTATTTTGCTTTCCATTTTAAGAGAAAATATCTTCCATCGGGTAAATTACCTGAAAAAAAGTTTAAGAAAGTAATTGATCTACTTGATATCGATAGAGATTGATGTCTAAAAATCAAGATGCGTACAGAAGAAATCATATAT
>WSXT02020040.1:0-14194 GCA_011762715.2 Neuroterus valhalla | reverse complement strand
GGACACTCTTTTGATATGTCAAAGAGGACCCCTTAATGAAGCGTTCTCAAAAAAAAATTGGAAAAAGGAATTTTTCGAGGGCAAAAGTACCAGATGCCTGGACTAATATGCGACTACACGATACGGATGCCTCTCAAGACCTATATTGAATGAATGGAAGAGATCCTCGTAGTATTAGTACCAGAGGAATACCTCCAGATTGGGAGAATCTTTCCTCGCAATTCCTAAAAGGATTTGAGGGTGACAGGATTCCAATTCTCGAATTAATTTGCCAAGATATATATGATTGGTTCTTCCAGAAACCATTCCAAACTGATATTCCTTATCTGTGCCGGGTGATTCGACAAGCATCCATAGGAAAAGCTTTCGCAGGATACATCAATTTTTTGTTTTAAATCATAAATGAATAGAGGTTGAAAGAATTTAAACACTGGTGGATAACGACTCATAGCAAAACGGAAAATCTCGGCGTCGCCAAAAAAACCCTAAAAGTGGTAATTTTTGGTTAATGGTGAAAGATGAAGGAGTTTATAGAGTGCGATACAAGAAGATGTTGATGAGTAGCTGATATTAAGAAATTTACCGTATAGTTTTCGGGAAAATATTCGGAGAGTGGTAAACAGGCGCTGCTAACCTATGTTTGATCCGCATAGAAAAAAGCAGAGCAATAAAATATAAATATTTGTTCGAATGTCAACCAAGACATTCTCTTGCAGGCTGATCTAGTGTCACTTATAAGGGCACGTGGTGCAGGCAGTAGATACTGGAAATTAAACTGGCGTACAAATCAAAAACATACATAAGTGACATTGCGGTTGAGGGTCATTCTTCCATACCTGGCAATGGAAATAGTCGTCCTAAACAACAATTTCACTTATGTATCTTCTAAGTTTGGACGGCAGCATAAGTAGCAGACTCGATGAAATTTACAAGAGAGTGTTTGGGAAATCATATGTATGATTGGGTAACTGATAGGCGTGACGAATTAATAGCTTAGTCAATAGATAAAGGTGGGGGATAGCTGTTACTAGAAGATGGGTCTAAAAGTAGAATTTAGCCCAAAAAAGAACAGACCCTCATTTGCAATGAAAGAGAAGTGGATACTGACGCTGAAAAGTAGCTGGTCCTAAGAAATTTACCATATCCCTTCTACCGAATTGTCTAAAAGCGTAGGTAATAAGAGTTGCTAATCCATGGCCGATCTATTGCCACTTATCAGTGTGTGTGGTGCTGATATTGGATGCAGGAATTGATTAGTAGCCGACTTTAGAAAATTTAGAAGAGATTGCGTAGATTATCCTTTGTATAAGGAGGTGATTTATAGGCGTGGCTTATTCATGGCGTGGTTCAGTGATAAGCATCGATAATAAGTGCCAATAAACGACAGCGTGGCAAGTGGCAGCGATCAGCACAGAAAAACTATGGAAGTTTCTTTTCTGAAATGAGAGTGTAGCTGATGCGTGGGGTTAGTGGCACTTAATGGTGGCAGTAGTCAGTGGGCGTGTAGTTGGAAGTGGATAATGACGCTGAAAAGTAGCTTATCCTGAGAAATTTACCATATCCCTTCTGGAGAATTGTCTAAAAGCGTGGGTAATGAAAGTTGCTCGTCCATGGCCGATCAGCACAGGAAAATGTGAGCAGGGGGAGATAACCATTCGTTTGAAAGTCAACCAAGAAATTGTCAAGCAGGCTGGTCTATTGTCACTTATCAGTGTGTGTAGTGCTGATAAAGGATGCATGAATTGCTTGGTATTAGACCTTAGAAAACCGACAAGAGGTTGCGTGGGTAATCCTTTGTATAAGGAGGTGGCTTATAGGCGTGGCTTATAGGCGTGGCTTATAGGCGTGGCTTATAGGCAAGGCCAATTCATGGCGTGGTCAATTGATAAGCGTGGATAATAAAAGCTAATTAACGGCAGCGTGGCTTGTGGCAGCAATCAGCACAGGAAAACTATGGGAGAGATTCTTTTCTGAAATGAGAGTGTAGCTGATGCGCAGGGTTAGTGTCACTGAATAGTAGGAGTAGTCAGTGGGCGTGTTGCCCGAAGTGGATAGTGACGTTGATATGTAGCTAAGCTCAAGGAATTTACCAAATGGTTTTGAAGAAATTATATCAAAGAGTGGCTATCAGCACAATGAAAAAGAGAGTGAGGAGATATAACCATTTATTCAGAAGGCTACCAAAGCAATTGTCCAGTGGGCAGAGTAAGTGTCACTTATAATCGCGGGTGGTGCTAAGGAACCGTACAAAAATTTACAATATCCACATTTTCCGTAATAAATAAATGAATCCGAAGAATATTCTGAAGAATAACTTACATTTACATCTCGCATTTTGCATAGTTTGAAAGCAAAACACAATGTAATAGAGATTCAAGTCTTATTAAGAGCAGTCCTCCCAAATGTAGAAGAAAGAGCATGGGATAAAGGAAAGGTTCTAATAGATCTTTTGAACGTTCTGCAATTTGAAACCGTGTATCTCATGCTTTTTCTTTCACATTAGAAAGGACTAATTTTAATGAGAATTGAACCTCTATTATAATATATTCTGCGTTCGAACTATGCGAGATACGAAATATAATTATAAGGAATTTCCCAGAATATTCTTATAAAAAATCCATCAATTTTTTGAGCAGTTTGAATACAAATTATAACTTTTCCATTATGTCATCATTCGGAGAACTCTACAGGGGGTTATAATGCCTGGATTTTTTTGAAAAAATCCAAGCAATGTCAACATGAGAACGAGTTGAACAGCAAAACTTAATTAAAAGTAAATTAGAATAAAACATACTGTCAGAAGCAAAACATTCTAGCTTGGTCTATTATCGAAAACGGAGAATCAACTTCCAAAGGCAACTACTATTTCCATTGCACTCAACGGAATGAAACAGAGTAGAACCTCGGGCGATACGCTTTAAATTAAGCTACCGTTACTCTCAGAAATTGTGACAATCTATAAAGACAATATCGTTCGCAGATTTCTTGAGATTGATTAGGAGGACGATAGAGCAGGGGATAGACGTGGCTGTTTTGTTGGTGTCACCAACTGGTGGGCGTGGATAATTGATTACTGTAGCTAATCGGTGTTACTTAAGGGCCTGTCGAGAATCTGCAATAAGCACAGGAACACAGAAACAAAACCACTCTCAGAGAATCAAACCAGGAAAGTCTCCTTTTCTAGAGTAGGAGTAGAGATTGTGAGCGAAGATTGTGTCACTTAATACTGGATGCAGTTAGTGGTCGCTTGGCTGGACATGTATGACTTTCATCTATAGCAGACCTCAGGAAGTTTAGAAGAGGGATGCAGCGATTAGCATAGAAACACTATAAGAGAGAAAATATAACTACTTCAGCAAAATCAATTACGACAGTCCCTTTTTTTAGGTATGCAAGTATAGCTAGTGGGCGGATATAGTGCAACTTAATAGTGAGCGTGGTCAGTGGGCGTGGTCAGTTGGAGTGTCCAGTGGGTGTGTTTTTGGATGTAGATATTGAGGTTAAATAGTATTCGACCTTGAAAAAAGGACCAGGCAGTTCTCGGGAAATTATGCAAGGAAATTTCTGATAAGCGGGGCTAACGGTTTGGTGTTTTTGAATACCGTGACTGTTACCAGCAATAAACCCTGAAGAAACCAGGTTGAGGTTACATAACTATTTTTCAAAAATCAATCACGACAGTTATCCTACGGAGATAGAAGGAGCAACTCATGAGGAATGTTGCAAGACAGTATTGAAGATAACGCATACCATGTGTAGTTACTGTGTGAGGCCAGTGGGGTTTTTAAATGGGCGTTTCAATGGCTTCAAACTTCCTTGTATGCATTTTCGATTATTTAGCAAAGTAAAATTTTAAGATGATTCTGAATAATAACAATTACGTTTACTTGTTAGTATTTCTGAATGCAGTGTATGAGGGGTAATTTTTATACAAAGCTGACTATAATCGGCGACGGAAACCCAAATCGAATAGATACGTTTGCCAAGATCGCATACTGCACTCCCCCGTTCATCAAGGAATTGGAAGGGAATAACTATTACAAAAGTGCTTATTTGATTGGCTGAGTTTAATTCGAATGCAAGATCCTTATCTTGGGATTCATGGCCACCAGTAACTTTTCTCTTCCTATCTGCTTCAGAAACTTCACTAAAGTTTTTCTCCTCCAGGACCATCAGGACCATAAAAAGAAAGATTCATTCTGCTTGTTGGGTTTCATTATTGAAATGGATAAATTATTCGAGTTCAGAAAAGCAGACTGAATTCATTGATGCTACTTGTTCCCAAAGAATAATCCAAGTGAATTAGACAACCATTTATATGAAAGTGAATTTAAGGAAACAATATTTTCCTGTATCTTCTTTCTTTCATGTATGTATAAAAAGCAATAGTCCACAACTCCTATTTACATGTAATATGAAATGGAAGAGGTCGTTCAGGAAAATTTGGCTTGTTTGAGAGTTTCGTGACACTTTATGGAGCGAAGAGCCTATGGCTCACAGTTTGTAACCTATAAAAAAATTATTGGTGCACAAACTTGATACGTGGACGGAATTCCCGTAGAGGAATGGCATGAGTTTGGAAGTGTGAATGCGTTTTAGCGTTGGAATACTGCACGCACCTTCAGGAATGTTTCAATATTCACAGTCGGAAAATCTGGGATTGCTCCACGGGAAGGGACAATATAAGCTCTAACTTTGCAACTGCTGTTCGTAAAAGCTCGAGCAAGTAATTTCCTTATAGATTTATAACCAAGATATCCAACACTGCATTTTATAGCGCGAAATTTAAAGCTGAACTAAAATGAGAAATGCAAATGTGCATTCATTGGAAAAATGTGTCAAAGTTCTAAAATAATTAAAACCCTTACTTTGAACGGTGGGAATGTCTTCAGATAAAAATATCCACATTTTAAATATGACAAGATTAGTACACAATATCTGATATTGAAATAATTACGGGATGAGTATCTTTAAACATGCAATGCATTGTTGCATCAAGTCCGATCTATACCTACGTTAAATTGTCACGATCTGGGTTACGCATATTACATAATTCTACATTTGTGTTCAAAGATGTCACGTAACATGCGAGAATTATATTCCATGGAAAATATGATCTATGATTTTATTCTTTTATGACATATTCATTATTGTATATTTTCAACTTCACCTCAGAATTAAAATGTGAAATTTGAATAGTTTCAACCTACGGTCCATAAATTGGTTCCTGAAGAGTAAAAATTTATAGTTGTCTATCGTATGTAATGAAGAATCGTAACGTTTGGAGAAGAGAGTAGAGAATTTGGATTTATTTGTCGAAGAAGATTTAAGGAATATGATAGATATGAAATTCACAGTGAAGTACCCAGGTTGGAAGGAAAACGTAGAATGTTATGAGTTGTAATTTCGTTTGGTCATGGATAATTTGTCAGTTTACGAGCTCGTAAAAATGTTATTTTTCTGCACTTACACAATTCATTTTGAAAGGCAAAACTTCCTCTCACATGTCAGCTCTTACTATTCCCCAGGATTACAATACTGTTTTTGCGAAATTTGCATTCTTTATGCGTCTTTTACAACTTCCAATAAATGCTATCATAGACTACTTTCACCTAAATATTACGCTAGTGCTATTTGCGAGAGCGCATAAAAAGTCTGTGCGAGAGTCTGTTTTTTATTAGAAGCTTTTTAGTATACCTTACACAAAAATGCTTTGATAATAACTTTATGACAGAAAGATATGTTTTCGAGCGCACATATTGTGCTCTCCCATTTCGCTGCCATATAAACTATCACCCCCCACTCCTTCCCAAAATATTCTCTTAATACCTGTTCTTTCCACCTCATTATTCTGGGATATCTCTTCAAAAATTGCCCTCTCTTCACTAAATTTATCTCTCACTACCTGAACCCATCTTCTTCAGTGCCTACAACCCTCCCCCCCTCTTATTTCTCTATTCCTTCCCTCTCTCATCCCTCTACTATCCCTATTCAAAAAAACATACCTTCTCTTTTCCTCTTTTCTCTGATTAAACCATTTATAAACCACCGAAATCCTTGTCTGTTTACCTATCTTTAAAATAGCGTTATTCTCAAAATACTGTGATACAAACAATATTTCTGTATCAAGATAAACGTTTTGGTAAGTTCACAGTAGCAGTGCGTTATGAAACTTGACGCAATTATTGATACCAATAAACAAATCTAATTGCGTAAACATTTCGTATCTTATTAAGACTTAACTAATTAACAGTTTCACATTAAATGATTTTCTATTATAAGATTTGATTATTCAAAGAATGATTTCCAAAATACTGTAGGTAGCTGACTATTGTGGCATTAAATTCATTCCTGATATATTTTTTGCCAGTGTAAAGAATTTGCGTCAAGAAATACGCTTATAGGTTAGGCTTGCATTTTGTCTAATTTAGGCATGAAAATATACTTTTTCTTCGAAAAAAAATGATTACAAAAGATGGCAGACGAATACAAGAACGGCTGCGGGTTCGAAATGGATATAATTCTTCAAATAGAAGGCAGGACAGGAAACACAGAGCCAAAAAAGGAAAACGAGGAGGACCTTTTCTGAGCTTGATCGTTCTATGTATTTTTGGGGTCGCTGATCACGATCCTGGTGTCCATGTGACTCCATCACGTTGTGGATCAACGTGGATCAAGGTCAAATGGAGGTCAAATCCCTAAATTCACCGAAAATAATTTTTTCGACATCAGGTTCTGAAAGCACGAAAAATTTTACGTCCAGACGCACTTTGACCTTCTCATCCAAGTGACCTCTGGATGTCATTTGGAGGTCATTTGAAAGTCAAATTCTCTCTTGAATCATCCAGCTGGTATTTCGGCTCAGACTAGGCCTCAGAACTGAGTATTATTGTGTTTTTTTGGTCGTGGTACCACACTGTTAAAAATTGTTTCAATTGCTCCTTCCCTTCTCGGTAATATGGCAATAAACTTTGTTGCTTGTTTGAAGGAACATTTCTTTTTTATGTAATATCAACTTTTTAGTTGACGAATACCTCTTTCAATTGAGTTCTTCTTTATAAGAAATGTAACTATTCCTTTTTTAGTCGAAAGTTGATATTTTCAATTGAAAATGGATCCTTTCCAGATAAGAACTCATGCATTTTGACGATAAATTGTTCTCTTTGTAAAAAGTAAACTTTCTTGTTGAGTGTTGATCTTTTTGGTTGAAAATTAAACTTTTCGGTTGTGAATGAATCTATTTTGGTCGAGGTTCAAATTCGTCCTGTTTGGTTGAAGATTATTCTGTATGCTTGAAAATCAATAAATTATCGCTTAGAAAATCTGTTCCATTTTGGCTTCAAAATCGTCCTTCTAGTAGAATGTCAATCTTCTTGGTTAGAAATTCATCCTCTTTGGTTAGGAATCTAACTGTTTGATTGAAATATATAATGTTACATGTTTCGTTAATAATTCTCTTCCGATTTAAAAAAATCCACAACCAGGTAAAAAATTAAACAACTTTGTTAGGAACTTTTTTTTTATGCTGAAAATTTGTCTTTTTTGGTAAGAAATAAATCTTCATGGTTTAAGAAACCTCTTCTCAGTTTAAAATTCAACAATTTGGTTAAATTTAAACCTCTCCACTCTCCACTTTTTTTGCAGCTAATTTGTTTTCCATTCCTTCCAAAGTTTATCGGTTCTCTTGAAAATAATTTATTTGGTTGGACATTTGTTTTGATGGTGTAACATTATTTTAACTATTAGGTTGAAAATTTATTTTTACCCCCTGAAGAATTCAATCTCTATCTAAAATTTTACTATTCTATTCCTGTTCCGAGATTCATTCTTTGTAAGATGAACATTTCACTATTTAGCAAAAAATTGATGTATTTTATTGGATATTCGCCTTTTTTGTAGAAAGTTTTTTCCGATAATTTTATACTTATTTTGTTGGAGATTCAACTAATAAGTTCAAAATTTATATATTTTCGTTGAAATCGTCTGGCAGCGAACAGTATTTTTTGGTTGCAAATTCATTTATCAAACTCGGAATCCAAAAATTGCATGTTTGCAGATTTTTTGGTTGCCAATTGATTTTTCCAATTCGGAATTCAAAAATCGCATGTTTGCATGAGAACATATCCTTTTTTGTTGAAAATCAATCTTCCTTGATTGAAAATAACTTTCCCATAGGGCAAGAATGGGCAAAGATGTTTTTTGGACGTATTTTGAACATTATACGTTTTTTTTGCCTGATTTAGGACGTTGTTTTGGACATTCTGAAGAGGTCTTTTGAAATTTATGTCCTAAAAACGTTTTAAGGACGTTCCAAAAACGTCCTAAGTCAGGCCAAATAATGTCTTGAAGACATACAATGTTCCAAAGACGTTTTAGGACGTAATTTGAACATAAGGCGTTTTTGGAACTTTTTTCGCCTGACTTAGGACGTTGTTTTGGACGTCCTTGAAACGCCTTTTAAAATTTAAGTTCTAAAAACGTTTTTATGGACGTTTTAAAACGTCCAAAGTCAGGCCAAATAATTTCCTAGAAACATGCAATGTTCCAAAGACGTTTTTAGGACGTATTTTGAACATTAGAAAAATTTGGAACGTTTTTTTTGCCTGACTTAGGATGTTGTTTTGGACATTCTGAAAACGTCTTTTGAAATTTATGTCCTCAAAACGTTTAAAGGACGTTCTAAAAACGTCCTCAGTCAGGCCAAATAATGTATTGAAGACATACAATGTCCCAAAGACGTTCTAAAGACGTAATTTGAACATTAGGCGTTTTTGGAACTTTTTTTGCCTGACTTAGGACGTTGTTTTGGACATTCTTGAAACGCCTTTTGAAATTTAGGTTCTAAAAACGTTTCTAAGGACGTTCTTAAAACGTCCAAAGTTAGGCCAAATAATTTCCTAGAAACATGCAATGTTCCAAAGACGTTTTTAGGACGTATTTTGAACATTAGAAAAATTTGGAACGTTTTTTTTGCCTGACTTAGGATGTTGTTTTGGACATTCTGAAAACGTCTTTTGAAATTTATGTCCTCAAAACGTTTAAAGGACGTTCTAAAAACGTCCTCAGTCAGGCCAAATAATGTATTGAAGACATACAATGTCCCAAAGACGTTCTAAAGACGTAATTTGAACATTAGGCGTTTTTGGAACTTTTTTTGCCTGACTTAGGACGTTGTTTTGGACATTCTTGAAACGCCTTTTGAAATTTAGGTTCTAAAAACGTTTCTAAGGACGTTCTTAAAACGTCCAAAGTTAGGCCAAATAATTTCCTAGAAACATGCAATGTTCCAAAGACGTTTTTAAGACGTATTTTGAACATTAGAAAAATTTGGAACGTTTTTTTTGCCTGACTTAGGACGTTGTTTTGGACATTCTGAAAACGTCTTTTGAAATTTATGTCCTAAAAACGTGTTAAGGACGTTCTAAAAACGTCCTTAGTCAGGCCAAATAATGTATTGAAGACATACAATGTTCCAAAGACGTTCTTAGGACGTAATTTGAACATTAGGCGTTTTTGGAACTTTTTTCCTGACTTAGGACGTTGTTTTGGACATTCTTGAAACGCCTTTTAAAATTTAAGTTCTAAAAACGTTTTTAAGGACGTTTTCAAAACGTCCAAAGTCAGGCCAAATAATTTCCTAAAAACATGCAATGTTCCAAAGACGTTTTTAGGACATATTTTGAACATTAGAAAAATTTGGAACGTTTTTTTTGCCTGACTCAGGACGTGCTTTTGAACATTCTTAAAACGTTTTCTGAAATTCACGTCTTTAAAACGTTTTCGGGACATTCTAAAAACGTCCAAAGTCAGGCCAAATATTGTCCTACAATTATACAATGTTCCGAAGACGTTTTCAGGACGTATTTTGAACTTCGGAAGTTTTTGGAACGTGTTTTTTTTGCCTGACTCATGACGTTGTTTTGGACATTCTTAAAACGTGTTTTAAAATTTACGTCTTAAAAACGTTTTTTGGACGTTCTAGAAACGTCTTTAAATTTCGTGCCTACTGGGTTAATGTTAACAATTTGTTCATTTTTATAAGGAACTCACATTTTTTCACTGACACTGATACTTCTAAACCAAATCCAAGGCAAGGGCCTATTCAACCTCCTTTTTTAGTTAGGATAACCAGAATTCTGGTTGTTCCGAACATATTTTCCTTCGAGTATGGCACGGGAAAGTTGCCATTTTCATGCAGGTCTTGGAAAAAGAGATTTTTGGTGAGATTCTCGATCTCTCGACACTTGCTCTAAAGATACGCTTGACTAGGTAGACACGCTCGTAAGAAAGATTATACGACTATGTATTCCATCCATATAGGGATGCAGAGATAGAAGTACTCGATATTTGCACCTTTATCGAATACACATTGGATTACTGTTATTGCATAGCTTTATGGGAACAGGGCGATGGAAGGATCTTTTTTCCTTGCCAGCTTGGGTTAGGAGAGGATCTGAAATTTTATCACATTTTTATACGCGTGGTCGGATTTATTTCTGAAGTAAGTAGATGTGGTCTTGGAGCTTGTCCAAAGAAAGAAAATTTCTTGGGTATTTGACATAAGAGACACAAGATAATGGTCGTTAAAATGAGCAAAAGATTTGAACGAAATATTCCAAGGGTTCATAAATTTCTTGGCTTGGACCTCAGCTTCTGGCCGGAGCTAGGACGATGAAGAAAATATGATAAATTTTCAAGACTCTTTTATGCTTGGAGCAAAGAAAATACATAATACACTCATCGCTTGTCTGGGGGCCGGTATCGGAGTTTGTGGTCTTCAAGCGAAAAGCAATAAAAAAATCCAGTTCGAACCAGATTTGGAGAAACGACTGACTAGGCAAAGACTAGACACTCAGGACCGTCGTGCTACGTCGTGCGAGGCTCAGGGGGAAGGAAAGAATCACTCAAGCATGAACAGCCGAGAAACTGACACTCTGCGGAGAGGCCCCCAGGCAAGCGATGAAAACATTAATGCGCTCCGAAGTTTCTAATTGAAATGTGCGAGCGCGCCTTGAAGGGAATACATGAATTTCCTACCAAACAGATTGATTTCTGACTAAAGTATTTGTTTAACTCCACCTTTTTTAAAATGCCAAGTTCAATTGTCAACTTTTTCAATAATGAAATCATTTAGTTTACAATGTGTAATTTTAAAATCTTATACCATAAAAAATTCCCATTTTAGATCTTCATTTCTTAGACTACATTCACAATCAGAAGGATTTTAAAGTTCAGTTTTGGAGATTTACAAAATAAAAGCTTTTGAAATTGAAGTATGAATACAAATGAATTAATGATTTCGAAAATTCAACTGCAGTTCATGTATCCGAGATTCAACAATAATTGGATGATTTTATTGTGTGATTCTCAATCCATTAACTTAGAACGTCAAAACGTTAATTTTAATTGTTCTGTTTGAAAAAAAAATTTGTTTGTAAGTGAAAATGTTGAATTTTCATATTTCGAAGCACACACAAATTTTTAAGCATAGTTCATAACTAAACCGTGATAAATTTGGAAAATATTGGAATAAGTTGAGATATTCAGAAGTTTTTAACAAGTTCAAAAATAATTTGAAACTTCAAAAGATGTCAACAACAAACTTGAACAAAATCCGGACTTTTCAAGATTCCAAACTAAAAATTAGGATACTTTTCATGCGTTTCGAAAGGATTCAGAATGATGATAAAATAAATTAAGATTTTTCAAAAAATAGAAAATAACTTTTTATTCTGGAAAATTATTTTCGAAAGAATATTTAAAGAGATTTTGAAAGATTTCCAAAACTGTAAAAATAATAATCTAGAAGATTTCGAAGCTATTTCTTCTAATTTCGCAAGATTTATTAAAATTTTAGGTAAAATTCGAATCATTTTGAAAGATATTCAGAAGTTTTAAAAAAATTTCAAAATTAATTAAAAATTTGTAAAGATTCCAAAAAATGGAGAAAAATGTAGTTTTTTTAATATTGTGAGATAAAATGTGATTGCTTTTAAAATATTTTAAAAGGTTCCGAGATAATAATTTTTTCTTGAGGTACATTAAACTTGTATATCAAACTTGTTCATTTATCCTTCAATTCATTTTTCTAAACTTTCAAGCAAGCACACTGTACAGAGATATTCCAGTGGATATAGTAAGAAGCTTCGCGAAGAGTGGAAATGGACGCCTAAGTTTTGCCCTATGTAAATAATCTTTTAATAGTTTATGATTGACTTTGAAAAGTTTATAAATAATTTGAACTTGTTAATTACTAATTAGATTATAGTAGTCAAGGCGTGGCTTGTAAAAACAAGAATATGGTTCCTATTCAAACGGTTTCAATTATATTTAGAACATTCATGATTAACATATTCATGTTATTTAGAATGAAAATTCTAAGCGCAGAAATAAACCTTAAAATTATCATTAACCTCCTCCTTGACAGTGAAAGGGGAAGGGTTAATATAGGGTCCCCCCCCCCCCTTCTGAATCCGCGCCTGACAAATAAAAGAGAGATTAACAGAATTGTTGTCTAGAATCCCGATATTGAAGGGTTTATTATTAGATTGTAGGGAAATTGTTTGATTCTGCTTGCATAGTAGGAACTACAATATTTCTAGAGATGAATCACATAAAAAAATGTTAACTTTAACATTTGATCTCAAGGATAAAGGTTTTTTCTCCCTTCTCTCTATTTTTTTAATGTCCTGTAGGCATTCATCTATAACCCTTGAAAACTTCAATTGCCCTAGGTGGGTCCTATCAGAAGCCCTACGATCTTAAAACAAAAAAGTACATTATTATTTACACTGTGGGACCTCCTATTTCTCTGTAGATGACAAACGTTGCCTCTTGTTCTCCTTTGAAATTCTGTAACGCATAACCAAAACACAGGCGACACTCACTAACGCGCACTGACGGTATTTATGGTAGGGAACATGCACCTTCTCGTTTAAAAAAGTAATTGCAGGAACGCAGCATAACCGGGAGAACTTATATCGAGGTTCCAGTGTATAATATAATTCTAGCAACACCATTTGGTATAGTATTGTTTCTAGTATCTCGCGATGAAGGACTCTGGGTTTCAATAGATGATTGGGCACATGAATTACTAAACGTATATTTCCCATAAGACCAGTGGAGTACGACTGCTCTTTGCGCAACCCCAGGGAAATATGGGATTGAATTGGTAATGCTGAACATTAAGCGAGCATTCCTAAGAATCCTAAGTATTTGTTATTGGATAACGGTAATATTGAACTCCTGAACTATGCATGCTCAAAGTACTAATTAACACTCTACACTGCAAAAAATATGTCCGAAATTGTACATAGTTTGTGGTGGTAACAATTTCCCGTTTCATAGAATCAATCTGCTTCTGTTAAAAATTGAATGTTTTGTTTAGAATTTATATTTTTATTTGAATCGGGCATATATAATTTGCTGATCTACAGAAATGAGTCTTTAGCAGTATTTTCTTGATTCTACGATCAAGAAAATGACCTTGGAATCTGATTTGTCCTTTGGAGAAATATTTTCTCGATTAAAGTTTTTTGATTATTTGTATTGACCAGGACGCATTTTAATCGAACCATTGGTCCAGACTTGAATTAGATATTTAGGTTTTTTACACAGAAGAAATAATTATTTGATTCTAAAAAATATTAGTTGAGTCAAAAGATATTTTTCTGATAAAAAGAGTTGATGCATTTATACTATCACTCACAAAAACATTAAAAATATTAAAGAAGAGCTAATTCATTGTTTTTTAATCTTTAATGAAATAATTCTGGTCGTAATTGTAGTAAGAATCCAGTAATATTTTCTTTGCTAAATCCACAATCTTATTATTTTGTGCAAATATGAGAGTTCTGAAGTCAACTCGAGCTAACTCTCAAGATGATTGCTTAGTTATCCAAATAATAAGTTAACAATATTTCAACCATACGTTTTCGAACATGAGTTTCATTATAACATATGTGTTAATGCACAAAAAAAATTTCGAGAACAAAAATTGTAAAATCTGATCGAACAAGCTCTCAAAACAATTTTTTGGCCTTTTTAATAGTAGACTCTGCGGCAGTTCCCGTTTCCGGGGCTGTAGGAGAAGCGAACGGAAAGTGTCAGACAGGCGAGTGGCACTCCTATAAAGTCCTGTAGAATAAATGTGACGTGAGATTTGACCAAAGCCGCGTGTGGCGCTGGCTGTACT
>WSXT02020029.1:0-14195 GCA_011762715.2 Neuroterus valhalla | reverse complement strand
CAAAATTGTCAGAGTTATGGCATTTTCAAAATCCAAAAATATAAAAGAAAATGAGAATTTTTAGCCAAATAACACAAAATTGGAAAGAAAGTCAGAGAGCAAAAATGTTTTGTCTCAGGAGCCCTACAAGATCGGGCATACGACTTTTCGAATTTTCTGAAAAAATTTCATTTTTAATCGCACTGCCTTTTAGGCACCCGCAATTTTGAATGTAGCATTCCTTATGCGGCATTCGGAATAAGAGTTCCGAAAACGATGCAATAGCAGTGTAACATTCTCATTATAGTTTGTTTGAGACTTCGAGACGCATTTTTGGAATTCAGAATACGGAATTTTGAAGATCGTGCATAGTTAAACGGGAAATTTGTTTGGTATATGTTATGAAAAGTTTTGTGAAAGAAGAATAGGGAGGCTTTACGATAATTTGTAATATTTATTTAGTGATCCTCTATCAACTGGTTATTTGGGAGGATTACCGGAGTCGAAGCGTATGCGCTCCAACAATCTTTGACTTTTCTAATCGTTAGAAATTAGGCGGTAATAAAAGGAACCGATAAAGAGAACTTCTTGTAACAACTACTGGACATGTTTTCTTCATGTAAAACAAAAATTCTAAATTATCGAAATAATATCCATTTGAAATTGAATTTAATTTGAAATAATTCTTGAATGTATGTGATATCTAAATGCAAGATACGGCTATGCACAGTGGATGAATTTGGTATTTTATTTTCTCTTACTTACGAACAGAATTGAGAAATATCACAAAAGTGAAGAGTAGAGAACAGACAATCATCTTCATTTTGCTCGAAACACAAAACTGATCCTCGGGGAAATTCCTTCAGCTGCTACAGATAAGAGATATTAAATGATCTACTCGTATATATACCAGCCATTATCTATTTATTGACACAAAAAAATGACTACATTTTGGACGATGGAAAAGAGTTAAGACAATCAATGTTTGCAAGAGCAAAGTTTCATTCCTTTAAAACAAGTAAGTTTTGTTTATTCTCTTTGAGACAAGGTTATCGCGTTTGGATTTGTATCTGAGCGACATTGCAAACGATTTTTCACGAGTTGATACCATATATGTTCATATCCTACTTTGTTCAAAGTTGAATACAATTGTTTAATATTAAGTCGTTCCGCTTATATCCATCTCTTTGATTCAAAATTTACCTATTTTGTTGATCTCTTGTTTTTTTTTGTTGAAGAATAAATTTTTTTCATTCGAAATTTCATTACTCCATGTTTTATTAGGTAATGATTGCTCTGTTTGCGAATTCAACAATTTTGTGAGAGAGTCATCCTTTTTAAAACTTCAATTTCTTTATGCAAAATTCAACTTTTTGGTAGGAAATTTATTTCTTGGACTCGATAACTCAAGAATTGAGAAGAAAGTTCTATCCTCCTGACTAGATAATCTTCCCTCTCTTGTTGGCAAATCTACGTGATTTGTAGAGAATTCAACTTTATCGTTGACAATCAATAAGTAATGTTATTTAGTGGAAAATTCAACAATTTTGTTCAAGAGCCATATTCCATTCATTGAAAATTTAATTGCTTGCAGACTTCTTTTTTTTTATCTGGAAAGGTCTCTTTGTGTCCTTGACTGAAGAATCATATTTGTTCGAAAATTCAGCTACTTAAATAATAACCTAGCTCCACAAAAAAAATCGAAAAAATGCTTCCCGGGACCAGACCATGCTGATCTTATGTTTTCGGGGTCGCTGATTCGGAATCCAAGGTTCGTTTTACTCCATCACGTCAGGATTCGTCAAGGCCTAAAAAAAACCGAGAACTACGATTCAACTTCCTCTTCCCAGGGTCAGGAGGGTAAGCCTACTTGCAGTTTGGTAAGGGTGGTTTTTGTGTGTTTTTTTTAGATTATAACAATTCCGGACGTGATAAAGTAAACCGAACCTCGGATTCGGAATCAACGACCCTAAAAACATAAGATGAGCATGGTCTGGTCCCGGGAAGCATTTGTTCGATTTTTTTGTGGAGCTGTGTCCATGTCTGGTCTATGAACCACTAACGACCCCCATTTCATCTAGCCACAAACATTAAAGGATAAATTCTTTTTTGCAGTGTAACTATATTAATTTTCCACGAGACAAGGCATTAGATATATATCAGGCGCTATCTCATTTATCTATCTTAGTTAGCTCACTAATCGTGAATATGAAGAAAGTTGTGACGGAGGAAAGTATATGAGTATTACACAGCTCCACAAAAAAAAGTTGTCAGTCCCGAGAAGTAGAATAGGCTCAACTCCTGTTTTTGAAGTTGCTAAATCCGAATCTGAAGTCGTTCGTGCTCTCTCACGTCACATCACGCCTCTTACCCAGGAAAGCATGGGAAATCGATGATTTTGGGTGAAACATGATTCCCGTCTATGAAACTTGGGCATTGTCTATGTTTTCTAGGATCCTCAGTTCGGATTCCCAGCAATTTTTTCTCAATTTACGCCCTTTTCGAGTGTCGCACCATTTTGTTTTCGAAAAATCGACGTAATATTATCATGTTTATAACTCACGTCCCTTGGTAGCGACGTTCCATCTCTTCAATACATCGATGACAACTTTCTTCATGCTCTGCACTGTAATCGCCGAAATTCATTGGAAAATAGTAAATAGTGGAATTCCATACATGTACCTTCAAGCTTATAACACATTACATTTTATCAAAGTTCTGTATCATATTCCTCAAGATTCTCTCTTTATTAAAGCTCTTGTGTTTTGCTTGAAAGTTTCCAACAACTTCTTCGGGGCTCAACCAAGCTGCTTTCTGCATTTTGTTTTTTCGGATAGCCCTCAATGTCTGATAAGATCGTTTAATTCTTGTTTTGGAAAAAATTGGGTTTTCATTTCTTAACCTCCTACATATTCGTTGTCGATACCGAATTCAATGGTGCATTGTTCTTCGCTAGCATCTTCTTGAACCTCTGAATTTTTACGAGAAGAAATACATCCAATTTCTTCAATACCTTGCTAATATGTGTTGTACACATGGATAGATCTTATTGCTGTCAGATAAACGACTTAAGCAATGCTTCTTCAATTTTTCTATTAAATTCAGTTACATCGTTCTTACGGTTGTTACCCACAATAGTCGCATGTTTTATGTGGCACCCATTCTTTATCCTCATCAAGATTTATCCTCTCTTACAATGCTATTTTGAGGTTCCAGCTTAAAGATCAACCTATGATTTAGTACCTCTAGATTGTCAAGTTGGGCATTTTTTGGTTTTATTAATAAATGGCATGAGTATATGATTTAGCCACACATTAGGGATCCATGTCATATTATATATACCCATATACTCCTCAGGGCTAACTATAAGAGTTTTCTGACTTAGACGAAGACAAAGTCAAATCATCGCCGCACATACTACGGTTTCATCCAAACACCCTTTTACCCTCCTGCAAGGCAGCACGCTTCTACTGGCTTCATTACTCCAATAGATAGTCATACAAATTATTCTACGCATCCCCTTTCAGGGAAGGTGTCATGGTTCAAAGAATCCGTCCGTCAGCAGGATTTCGTCACTTTCTCAAGCAACTAGATCATACTGAGAGAGAGTCTTGTTCTGCATTATCAGAACAACAAAGATGCATGCACCACCTAATATCAATGTGGAATGGTGTCCCGTAAGTATGGGTCTTACGTAACTCAACCTAATTTTTCCAAAAAAGAACCCTTAATTTCGATAATGATGATCGATTGATCACGAAATTTAATGTTGAAAATATGTTGATGTGCAAGGTCACGGTGATTCTTCCGGGTCAAATAGAAGTCGGAGGCATGTTTCCTCATGCAACCCTACAAATTTCGATAGGTTTTTTTCTTTTGAATCACCAAGGTCACGCCTTGGATAATTTTGATCAACAAATTTGATATTGACCTTGGATTTCATCTCCAATCAAATCTCTAATGTCATGTCACTTCAAGATCAACTTTTTTTCTCCAGAAGAAACATCTTCTGATATAGATAACTGAAAAAGCAAAGAAATTGACGTTCGGATACGCATACAACCTAGAGATCAAACTAACTCTTGGAAGTCAAATAGAGCTCCAATTCAAGTTTTTTTTATGAATAATATTATTAATTGCATCGCGTATAATTTCACAGACGCTAGTTGCTAAATTTAATTTAAAAAATCCAATGAAAACTTTTACTTTGACTCCATGGACATTTTTAAAGTTAACTGGAAGAAGAAGTTTAATTTTTGAAGCTTTCCTTCTTTTGGGAGGGTATACATCTACTCTGTGCGAGGCCATGTTACTGCGGAGAACGGGAAAACCCCATCCGCGTCACAAAACATGTGACTGAAAATGTCTATAGCATGGCACCAACGCAGCTATCTCTTCCTCTCTCTATTTTCCTCCCTCCCTGCCATTCTGAAGGCCGGTGTGGTATATGTTCAGTAGACCCTGCAATAATTCACGCTCCGACTCTTCCCGTTCTTACATTTCTCCTCCTTTCGCCCGTCCCCACTCTTGCTGGGGACACAGCGCACACTGGACGCGCCGCGTGTGTGTATTGACGACGGACTTGCACGTTGCTCTCGAGTAAAGGCATTTTTAATGAATAGTTCCGATTGTGATTCGTCTGAAAGTGAAGTAAATCAGCATGTACTAATAACAAATGCTGATGTTCACGCAGCTCAATCGCCGATAGCTGTTTTCCCAATCGATAAATGAAATAACAATCAAATTTATGTTTTTCTTTTAACGCGAAAGAGCAAAGCTTCTGTCGGTGGTCCCGCGACCACTCTACTTTTTTTTGTGCAAGTATTCTTTTTCAATTTTGAAAATGTTGAGTTCAAAATATTGGAAGAAGTAATTTATGACTAGAAAAATCTTAGATTATGTGACCTTCGTATGACCTCAATAAGTCGCGTTCTTTCAGATTACCTACATATGACTTTCAAAGATTGTGGGTGATACTTAGGTTTCACGATTTATTTTCAAGTTAATTGCATCTTGAAAAATTCTAAAGATGCAGATTGTGTTTTTGAGTTTGGTCGACCGGTAGATGGCCGTACCGCTACTACTGAGTTTGAGAGACCCGTTGTGAAGCTCTGCCTAATCCCCCGTGCAAAGCAAGATCTTGCATAATGCCTTCCTGACATATCCAGACCAAAACTTATCTTACCATCCTATATTTGATTTCGTAAATCCTGGAGCGGCTTTTCAATTGCTTCAAGCGGTCTCTCATGAATATCGCATCGGGCGACCATTTAAGATGACCGTGTAAACGATGATACTTCATTTCGTCCAGAAACGAATCGGGCGGATGTTCCGGATTTCGGTATTACCACACAAATTCTAGATGTGTGTGTGTACAGTATTCCCAGCACCCTACGCATTACCACTGGCGTAACTATCATTCATTTCGACTCTAATCCTAAACAACCCTGGTCGACAAAAGAACATCTTTTCTTCTAGATTAAAGTCAGATTCGGCTATTAATTCAGACCAAACTCAGTCTTAATCACACAGGAAGAGAGATACGCAAACTCACGTCCTCCTGTGGAAGTGCGAGAAATGAGAGCCTGTCTGCCGTGTGCCCCGGTAGCGTGATTGGTTAACGCCCCAATCATGTATAGTGGCGATCCCGTTTCAAATCCGGGCCACTGCAGATTTTTTCTCATTTCTCTGAAAATATTTCTTGGACCAGTTATCAGGCAAATTACCATCCTTAATTGATTGATGAATTACCCTGGTCGTCAAAATAACATTTCTCCTTCTAAACTTTCTCTTTCTTTCTAATATTTCACTCTTATTTCATTTAAATTCTTCTTTTCGATTGCCATTGAAACAGTGAATCATCTCAATCGTGTCAATTGACTTAACTGTAGGTATTATGCGGATGGAAATCCCCATGAGATGCTAGAATCGCATAACCAATATCCTCAGAGACCTAATGTTTGGAAGGGTCTGATTGACAATAACCTGATCGGGCCATTCTTTATCAAAGGTAATTTGAATGCTCAAGTATATGAGATGATTTTGAGAGAACAAATATTACCAGCCACACAAGCAGTTCTTGGTAAAAACGTAGGTGATACTTATTTTCATCAGTGAGGAGCTGCACCTCATTATGCACGAAATCTACGATAATACATAGATGATTATGTGGTACCCGACTGATGTTCCAATCGCTGTCCCTTAAATTTTAAGGAGCATGAAAGCAGTAAAGTTCACCTTCAAGCTTCTTAGGCCTGATGATCAGGTAACTGAATTAAACTTCACATATTTTCTTTGACACTCTCTTTCTGTGAAGATAACTGTGAGTTTATTTACCAAAGCCAAAGAACGGTGAAATACATGTTGCATTGCTTTCTTCAAAAAATAACATAATCAAGAGGCGAATGATTCCGTTACCTGAGGTTGTACTTCTTGACTGATTCGAAGTGGCTTTGGTCTAATAATAATTGATGCCAGTAATTTGAAATGGGGAATCATTGCTGTGGTGTGTGGTATACCTAAAATAAAACCTAATTCAGGAAAGGCGGAATTTCAGTAATAATATTCTAAAGAATCAGGCTGTGTCGGTGTCATATCTTCTTATTTATTATTCTGATCGTACACTGTTTCTCAGTTTTTGACTTCTCATTAACGATCGTATCTGCTATCCTTATTGTGTTAATCAAAAAAGCGAGGCACACAGAGAAGGTGAAACTCACCACCAGTATACATTGAAATAGGAGCTGCATCTTCAGCTTCACTTCCTATTACTGAATCGCCATTTTCGAACTGTGTTATGCGTTGACCTGAAAATAAAAGAGGAAAAAAGTTATCAATTTATGTCTCGATGTACATCAATCATTAGGTGAGAACTTTAACGTAATTGTCTTAAACTGACAGTCAGTTAATAACTGTCTAGCAAAGTCCGAATAAATCTTCAGGGATACATGTGAACTCTTGAATCTTACTTCTTTGGACAATTCGAAGCATACTGCTTACCAGTTAACGTCCGTGTACATAATGCCTTAACAATATATCTCTTCAGAGGAATGCATGCTGTACAAATCATTTTCGAGTTCTTATTAGCTATGAAGTAGTTCTCTTTTACTTATGGATTGAAGCGTCGGCTGTGAAAACGTTGTATGTTCCCTTTTTCCTTAAAGCGAGTTATTTCCTAACATTTCCAAGAGTTAAAGTTCAGATCACATACGCCAGTAGCGCTCTGATCGTTAAATGCCTTCAATTTGAAAAAAATGTGTTCCTTTGACAGACGGCTTTGAAGAAAAATAACGTGACACTTGGTTCATTTTGATTCTTGATTTGACTATCACATTCATGGTAGTAGCATGTCAAGGGAACGAATCCTTTCTAAAATTGAAGAGATTCAGTAATTAGAGCGCAAATGTTGGAAGCGATCTGAGCTCAGTTCCATGAAAATATTAAAAGGAGATTCGGTTCCAAAAAATCAGAGAATAGGAAACGTCTTCAAAGCTGACATAATTCTATGCATAAGATCTGTTGTTTGACTAAAAATTGTATAAGTGAATAACTTTCGTCTCTATATGCACTTCACTTCGAGGAAAAAAACAGTGTGTAAAAAATACTAAGAGTGGATTAGAAGAGAGGTGCCGAAAGATCAGGTGCATATGTATGTCACGTTCCCCCCGCACTGTGAGAAAGAATCATCATTTGAATGCAGAGCTTGTTATAAGAGGGGTGACGTATTCGAGGTACCCCTAGGTCCGACTACAGAACATGTTATATTTGGAAAAGGAGCTGATGTTTTTGGCGTAATTTTCTAATTTCTGTTTAAGATAATGTTCCAGATTATCTTATCGTTTTATAATAACCGTCTTTACCATGTAAATCATAAATCCCCGTTCCACGAGCTTCTCCATATCTTTGTCCATCACGGTACATTATAGCACCAATGGGAAAGTGGCCTGGAAACGCGTGTGCAGGTAGTAATCGTGGATCTGGTTCTAAAAGAAAATGCAGTTATTAATTGTATCGGAGATTTAATAAAAAACATTCAGTGAATTCTACTCGCTAGAAAGAAGGGTTGAAAAACTTGAGCTTGGAAGAGAAACACGCAACCGGTAATAATGCAGAAATGTGTTCTAATTAATCCTATGATTCCGATTATGTAAAAATATTGAGTAGAATCACTGAATATGGTTTTCATGCAGGCGAAAAATATTTGGATGAGTGGCAAAGATTGGTTGATAAGTATTTTATCTGGATTTGAACGTGATTATTAGTTTATCTGATATCTGATATGTGATGACAGTGGAGAAAATTGGTCAATAATTGCCTTATGAATGAGCTTCCGTAAATTTTTTTCATCTTGTGTTGAATACTCTATAGTTTATCAAAATAAAAAATATCACATGACAAGTCGATCCCATGATAAGTTACTTAGAGTATAAATTTGGCTGGAATCTACTTTTATTTGATAATGATTCTTTTATTGGACCACGCGTCATTCTGATAAGGATCACCGATATGCAATCCAAATGCAAACCCTTAAAGATTCAAGGTTTTTGCGCAGAGCTACGAACGTTCGCATATGCAATGTAATTCTTAATAAAATTATTCGCTCCCTACCACTATCAAATGCACGCATTCTGTTATGACAATATCGAATTAAAAAGAACACCGTTTATATCTCCGACTATTTGCATGCTGACGTGATGTGCTCTGCGATATATGCAAACATTGAAGCCCTGGCAATTGCTTACATTGACACCAATAATCCTTAAGCAACTGAGAAAAACCTAAATAAGTTCATAGCGTAATATCGTTTTTAAAAAGATCAAACCGAAATTGAATTGGAGTCTCCATTGCATATGTCTTATAAGATGCTTTTACCAAATATTCAAATCCAATTAGTCAATTTTTCTTCTTGTTTTAGGCATAATTCTCCTTCTCAACACTTAGTCTTTGCAAAAAAATTAGTTCAATTAATAAAATATTGCCTTAATAACTAGGAAACTGATTCAGTGGCAGGTATTCTTAGGGGCAGGGGAGGGAAGCAAAAGTCACTCCCCTGGTTTGCTAGACAAAGCAACAAAACATAATTCAAATCCAAGCTTGTGGAGAAGAGGGAATTGTACACAACTGGGACGCCTCTAGATCTGCTCGTAAAGGGCCCATACTCAGGGGGGAGGGGGAAACTAAACGGTTCTAGGAGGATTTCCTGATTTTTGTTTCGGATTGTATTTAAGTTTTGGATTATCTGTCTCACCAGGTAATGGTTCTTCTTCTACATGATAAACCTTTCCGTTATAAACTATTCCAACAATTTGTCCTTCCCGCTTCACTATTCGAGGAGGTATCGGCAGTTCAGGGATCAGAGGAGGAATGCTGGTACGCAGATCAGGAGCTTCCCACCTCCGCATTGGACTTGATTCTGAAAGCATGAAATTAGACATTTCTACATTCTCATTCTGAATTAGAAGGTATTGGTTTTATGTCTGTCTGTGATCTGTAGAGTCGACAACTTTCGAAAAAATCATCATATTGGATTGTGCTCTAGCATTCTTTTCCAAGACCGGACGAGGAGGGACGAGTTCGCTTACCAAACATTATTGACCGATGGTTCTGGTTTTATCCATAAAAATAGCTTTTTGGACAATCGAAAATGCACATTTCTGCTCAAGCAACTCGTGCTAGAGTTCTTCCCGTCGGTAAATTGAAATATGTCTTCCATGACTCCAATTTACTAGACTCACGAGACAATCAGGGACAACAAGTTCATAGGCGAATACACTACAGAAATCTTCTCCATGTACATACATATATGATTCGAATTTCCATTCCACTTCGAACAAGATTTTACAAAGGTTGTTAGTGCTGTACGTTCTTGATCTTTTGCTGCGTAATATGCATCCAGCAGCAAAAGTTCCTCACAAATGTTTATAGATTAGCAATTATAAACATTGGTGAAAATTAATTCAAATTTGGATTTTTGCTACATTTTGGAGAATTCATGGAGATATGATCACAAATTGCGGGACTGATCACTAATCGGAAGAGTATGTGTGTAGGAGTATGTATGGCCCAGATGAAGATTTTTTTGCTAATTTTACTGAGGCACTTTTCCCAGTTACACACACTAAATAACGCATGAATAATTCTTCAAATTTACATAATAAATGAAAAAATAAAATATAATGCATGTTCAATTGACAAGTGAACAAGGCCACGTGAAAAAACGCGAACTCGACCTCATGGTGCTGCAGAACAGAGTACACACTGAAATTCAATTTTACCCTTCAACTGAGCTAAATTCATAATTTCCCCTTCACAAAGTCTATGAACGTATCGTCGGAATCGCTGGGAACAGTAGATTTAGAATATGATATTTTTCAAAATCTTTCCGAGAATGAAAGAATCTCATGTTTCTTATACCCGTACCCGTAGGTTGAGCACAGTCCCAATCCGACTCGCATCGAGCTCGAGCCTGGCAAGAGACAATGTGGAGGCACAATTAGATCTTCAGATAATAGGTGATATCCTGAGATCACCTTGAGCCGATCGATCTACTACTCACAATTTTCGTTTTTCAGGTACTTTTTAAAAGACCTCATATCGGACACAGGTGAAACATTTCACCCCCTTAGTAAAGGATGTTTTAAGTTGATTGCAATTTTTTCAAAGTATTCAGAATCAAATTTTCATATCATGGATCCGGATAGAATCCGTACATAGAAACTGGCAGAGGAAAATAATGAACTAGAAGATTATCTTAAATAACTAAATTTTCATCCGCTGCTAGAAGAGGTTCAAACTTCTTTCCTGAAGCTGAACAATCATTCTGCTTCAGGAAAATATGATGTTGTAGAAAATTTGCAAGAAGAATAAGGGATAAAGAATTAGAGAAAAAAGAATCTCGTCATCCTAATTCGAACACGTTGGCGTTGGCTGACAGATAAACAGAGATGATAAGAAGTGGTTTGGTAGCTGATAAGAAAAAGGAACTGTTGCATTAATATCCCTAACCTAGAAATTCCGCCATAGCTGAAGCTGCGGCTATCAACCCCAGAATAAAGAAAATGACAGCACTGACAGTTTGTTCAAAATCAGGATATTAAGGGAGTTCTCTCGTCGCCAACCTTGGAGATGTGGATCGCTTATCGGCAAATACTTTTTACTGTCTAAGGATATGTTAGCAGATAATTTTCTATGTGGTGAGAATTTCCCTGAATCCTCAAAAGCGATTCAGGATATAGAAGAGCAATCCAGGAACATCTCAGAACCACCTCCACCCAATATTCCTGCGAAGGAACCCAAACGGGATCTTCAGCCTAAAAGTCAGATGGAGTCTTTAGAATTTATTGCAGCTTCTGGTTGTCACAATCAGTCAGCCTTAAACATTGGCTGTTAGTAAAACGAACGCCAGGTTTCAATTCTTCACTGATGTTTGGAAAGAATTGAATGACGATACCTTAATTTTGCAATTGAATGAGGAGTATCGAATTCTTTTTGCGTTAAGAGTGATTCAAAATCTAATATAAAGAAACACCTTTCTCAATCTGAGTTCAGAAGTACCTCCAATGCTGTTAAAAGGCTCTTGGGAACATACGCTATTTGAGAGTATAAATCAAGTGACAATCAATTTTTCTTGAGTTATTTTCTTGTACATTTTTCAGATGGGTGAAAGAGGGTTTTCCATAAATAATACAAATTATAATGCCTTTCTTGATCCAACCTATTCCAGAATATTATATTTTGAAAATTCATTAAAATTACTTGTTCAAATTTGTTATTGTTATATTAAGACGTGCATCAAACACCCTGAAAATCCTATAAACTCAACACGAGAAAATTTTTGATCTCCTGAAAATGTAATTTATGTAGGTACCTGTGTTCCAAATACAATGTACTTTCTTACGTTCGACGTTTAATTCGTGATTGTTGGGGAGATTTATCTGTGTTTCAAGAGTGTACCCACTTTTTAAACAATGAGTTACAGTATTCATATTTTTTCTCGATTAAAACCTGAATATCAGTTTATCTGATATCTGATATCAAATATGACTGCGGAGAAAATTGGTCAATTAATGCCTTGTGAATGAGCTTCCGTAAATTTGTTTCATCTTTTCTTTTTCTCCAATTAAGTCAATGTGTTCAATGGTATTATCGAATATCTGCACCATATAGATACTATGTAATAATAATATGTTCTTTCCGAAAAAAATTCGTTATGGAATCAATGTTTAAAATGACCTTCCACTGGCAATAATACAGATTTTTTTTCATTGTTCAGAGAAAAATTTATTGTTGAAACCATAATCTAATTGTTGTAATAAAACTTGCTCGGTTTCTTTCCGGGAACTTCACAAAATGGGACGTAAATTCCTTTCAAGATCCCTTTTGTCATATCATTTCTCATATGGCGCGATAGTTTTGAGACAAAGCCAATTCATATGAGCCTAGGGATATCATAAACTACGTTTATCTGGTTAAAAATTCGAAAGCAAACTTCTTTGAAATTCGGAAAAAAAAATTCAATTTCGAACCAAATATTGTATACAAACGAGGAATAATGTTCTCTTAGGGTCGTCTTACGAATGGAACTTGTAATCTCTTTTGGTGACCCAAAGTAAGCATCCACGTTTGTATACAACATTTTTTCAAAAATTGAAAAAAATTGCCTTCAAAATTCAGTGACATTTTTAATAAATTTTGATCAAAATGTTTTATGCAAACGAAGTTTATTGGTTTCCAAGGCTTTTCTCAAAATTGCAGCTCGAAATCTTTTTTGCTGCAGACGTAAGGTTATACAAAAAAATTTATAATTTAGTCCACGTGACCTATGAATAACTTGCCCTAAGGACATCCTATACCAATTCACTTGTCTACCGTTCGGCTTGTGAAAAGGACCGTACGACTTTACTGAATTGCTTGAGTCCGAGGGGCTTTTCACTCCGGATTCCTTGGAACCGAAACGCGCATCGCTTGACAAAGTTACACGATGTCAGACAGAATCCGTCAAATGCATGCAAAATTGTACGGAACCCCGACGAAACTCCTCGAACCTTGCGTTCAATGACGATGAACACGATTTTTGAGCTTCGTTGCCGAACGAAAAACATTGGACAGCGAACGCCATACGCTCAGCTACGTTATGCGACGTACGACCACGTTCGGCGCGCGGAATCCTACGATGCTCCGCATTGCTCCGCGGAACCCTAACTGAATCCCAACGAATGTTGCGTAAATGCGACGAAGACTATGATCCTTCTAAAATGTGTCAAATATAATATTGAAATGTTTTTACCGGAATTTTATGAAGCAAACAAACAAATTTATGTTTTTCTTCTATTTTTACATGAAGAATAATTTTTTGATAAAGATTTATTGTTATTTATTTATTTATTAACTTTGAAAATGAATGGAGACTACGACTTTTTGGAATTGAAATGAGCGCAATCGAGGTGTATTACAGCATTCGCGATATATCTTAATTAAAAAATATTGCATTTTTTATGAATAAGGTTTCTCTCATTTTTGGATTAAGTATTGAAACAATGTGATATAATTTTCGATTATGAAAACACATGTTTTTATGTGTTTACAAAACACAATTATTATATTGAAATTTCATCAAAAACTTTGCAAAAAGGATAATAACAAATAAGATAAGCAAATAGAAAATCTATTTGTTTAAGCGAGTTGTTTAAACAAATTATAAAGTAAATTGTATTTCAGACTGAAACTTACGATTCACATAAGTTTGGGTGTTACCAAGGGGGTCACTGATATGAAATTTAGAATAAAAATAGAAAAATTATTTGGTTTAAACAGTCTTTTTAAACAATTTATGCAAACTTCAAGTTGGGCATGACATGAATTATATATGCTTCTCATGGTTTTAAAAATTATTGATTTCAAATGTAATATCAAAACAGTAAAAATATTTTCTTTGAAAAATTTGTTCCAACAATTAATAAAATTTTCTTCAAAAAAAATTTTTGGGAAATAAAAAATTTGTAAGAAATAATTTTTTTATTTTTATTTTTTAAAAAATAAAAATGATTTTTAAGGAATCTCTCTTGTAGTGTTAATTTTTTTGTGTTATCGATGATTCTTTGAAATGAAACATTGGAGAAAATGTTTTACAACAGGAATGATATGAGTTAAAATAAATAAAAACATTAAATTTTTCTATTTATTTACATTGAAACATCAAGAATAGAACTTTCAAAAAT
>WSXT02020018.1:0-14196 GCA_011762715.2 Neuroterus valhalla | reverse complement strand
TATTGATGAATTGGACGATGCCATTCAAAAGATGAGATTTTTTCACATAAAAATATGTATCCCAATATTTTTTCCACACGGGTTATAATTGAAAGGCACGAGCCTGAAGTGTTCGTTGAAAGTTTGGCCATTTGAGCGCTAAAGGGTTAAAAAAATTAATTTGATTGAGAAAACTTTCATTATTCAAGAGAGAGAAAAAGAAAGGGATTAAGATACATATAGCGCGGGAACATGAAATTTCAAAATATGTAAAATTGGAAGATTAAATGACACATTTTGAAAATAAAACAACTTTTATTATGGAATAATTATTGAACAAAAACTATCTAAAAATGAAAAAGTGGTGAAAAACTGGTTTGACATACATTGTCTTTAACGAAATTTTACACACACTGCAGTTGCAGTTTTGAAATGACACTTTGTCAGTACAAAATGAATGTAATTTTTTGTTATAAAAATAAAATTGAAGTCTTCGAATTACACTTGTATTTGTCAGTACAAATAAATACAGTTTTTAGTTTTAAAAATAAAATTCACATATCAGTTAAACACAGCAGTCACACAGCTCAATTTCCTCATCCGACTATTTTAGTTGTAAATCTCCTGATTCATGTATGAATGGTCCGATTTTAGCGATTCAAGTTTCGCTGTACTGATAATTATGAAGGATTTTTGAATGTACATAGGCTGGTGGGAAATTGTGCAAAAATTGCCTTGCAAATGTGACATGAAAGAGAAACGTCAGCGATCCTAATCTCGATCTCATTGGGTTCTAGAGACTCTAGAGAGTGATATATGACACTCGTAGAAATTTTCACAAGCATACTTTACGATCTATTGATTTCACGAAAATGAAACTTCTTGCATTTCGTCAAATTCTCAACCAATTTTTACACATTTGGTACCTTATTTTTAATAGATTCACAACAAAGTTTGAATCTGAAAAATCGGTCTACTTTTGCGATTTTCACTATTTATCATTATCGTTTCCTTGCGCGTGTCACTTAGACTCGTTTATTTTTTTTAGGTATAAAATTCGTCTGTTTCAAAATTCAGTATAAAATCCGTATTCCCTCAAAAATCCGTACAAAAATCAGTAAACTATTTTGATATGCCGAAATTTCTGTAAGATACGGAGAATTCCGTTTACCTGGCAACACTCTTTTTGAGATTTTGGCGAAGAGCCCCAAGGGACGCCAGAGGGATATTTACGCCACTCTTGCAACTGGCCTAAGAGGGTAGTGACTGTAAGGTGTAGGTGGTGAAGACAAGGGTATGAAAATGAAGGCAAGGAAGATGAAACGCATTGAGTTATTATATTGAGGGATCCTTCTTTTTTAAAGTCTTCGAGTCCGGACAAGAAGCTTGAAAAAATTAAGAATAATAATCCTAAATGGACTATTGGCAAAGATATTATCTTTGCAATATCTTTGCTATTGGTTCAAACAGATGTTCGACTCACTGTTCACCGACCTCCAGAGTTTGGGTAGAGTAATCCAGACCAATGCTATGGTGAAAACTATCAATTAAAATCAGGGTCCTCGAACGTCTCAAAGACTCCTTGAGAAAAATTCTCGGGTACCTCCAAGATATAGAGTTGCATTCAACGGAGTTGGTTGAAATAGAGACAGAAAATACTAAGCCAATTACAATTATTATACTACGATAAACACATACAGTAAGGTCCATTTCGTACCCAGCGCCGTAGCGTAGTGATTTCGAAGATCTTTTCTAGCTCATACTTTGAAATGATTTCTTAGAAAAAAAAAAAAAAAAATCTTCGGGGGCCCCTCAGAGCCAGGGGCCCTGGTGCACGCACCGCTTGCTTATGCCTAGTTACGGCGCTGCTCGTACCGGTCATTGGGTCGTTGCATATTAAAATATATTTGAATAATGCAACCTCCTTCCCCCGGCTGCACTCAGAAAAATGTTCAACAGGAGTATTTTTTAAATTCGCACATTAACATGGACGCCCGCGCATGTGTTCGGGCAACTTGTAGGCCAGGGCCGAAAAATCAAGTGACGAGTTCTTCACAAATTGTGTCACTAATTCATGAGAATTTGATGAACGAACTTTTTTTCCAAAATTTATGACAAAAAATTGATTCGAATTTCTGTTTGTTATAAAAAAATTAATTTTATGGTGTGACAATTTAGATCAGAGGTTACTTCAATTTTTGAAATACAATTATGAATTTTTAGTGTCAATAATCCGTCAGAACCTGAGAAACAATTTTTTTTCTTAAGTTTTTGGAACAGAAATTCGAATCAATTTTTTATCAAAAATTTTGGGAAAAAAAGATTGTTTCCCAAGTTCTCACGAATGATTGAACCTATTCAAATTTAAAATTTTCTTCAAAAAATAGAGGGACCTTACATCTAAAATACCAAACCATAAAATCAATTCATTGGTGACAAACGGAAATTTCAATCAGTATTTTTTCAAAAACTTTGGAAAAAAAATTGTTTCTCAAGTTCTCACGAATTATTGACACTAAAAATTCAAAATTGTACTTCAAAAACTGAAGGAAACTGATCCAAAATTTCAAACCATGAAATTAATTTTTTAATAACAAACAGAAATTAGAATCAATCAATTTTCGTTAAAAAATTTAGGAAAAAATTTGTTTCTCAAATTTTCACGAATTCTTGACACTTAAAATTCAAAATTGTGTTTCAAAAATTATAAGGATCTTACATCTAAAATAACAAACCATAAAATAAATTTATTGATGACAAACGGAAATTTTAATCAATTTTTTTTTCAAAAACTTTGAAAAAAAATTGTTCCTCAAGTTCGCACGAATTATTGATACTCTTAGAATCCAAAATTGTATTTTAAGAGTTAAAGGAACCTTTGATCTAAAATATCAAATTATAAAATTAATTTTTCAGTTACAAACAGAAATTTGAATCAATTTTATGTCAAAAATTTTGGAACGTCAACTGCAATGTCAACACAAATTGTGAATTTGATATACAATTCGGGGTTCAAATTTCCAATAAGGTACGTAACTTATCATAGCTGCATCATGTGATACCTTTAAAAGCTTTTTTTACTTGTTTACCAATAAACAACATTAAATACGTACGGCAAATTTGTAAACAACTCGTCAATCGATTTTTCGGCCCTGGCCTACAATTTGCCCGAACGCATGCGCGAGCGTCCGTGTTAATGCGCGAATTTCAAAAATACTCCTGTTGAACATTTTTCTGAGTGCAACCGTGAGAAGGGGGTTGTATTATTCAAATATATTTTAACATGCAACAACTCTATGACCGGTATGAGATGGACCTTACTGTACACAAAGATATATACAACCACATATACAGGTAAAAATCGTTCAATAAACCCAAAATTTAATTATAACCTTCTGCATCCCTAGACTGTGATTCCTGCGGTTTATTTAGTTTGCAGCCTCGACAAAGTTGACATATCAACAACTTTTCACATTGATTCCACCTTTAAAAAAATATCATTGACTCTAAAGTTGTTGATAATTCGCAGCTTCGAGTAGTTATTCATCAATCAAGGCTTCCAAAATATAATTCTTCGAAATTTCTAAACTTTTTAGATTGAAGTGTTACAAAACTTACTGAATGCTTCTGAAAAGAAAAAAATCCATTAAAATTAGAAAACTCTTAAATTTCTAACCCTTCAAATTGGAATAGATTCGAATTTGGAGAATTCTGGACTTTTAACATTGTTATATTTTTGAAATAAACGTTTCCGAATTGAAAAATAGTTCGAATCTGCGTTCTTACATTGATCTATCGAGTTTCATTATTTTTAGAAAAGCTTTTATACGGGATATTTTCAGTTGTAAATGTACTACGGGTAATGATTAGTAAATTAAAATAAAATCTTTCAGTTGATTCAGAAGTTTGAGTGTGTCGTCTAGTTGCAAAACTGGCCAACTCCAAAACAAAAAATTTGTGAGAAAAACTGATTTTTCGTCAGACGAGCAAAATTAAGCTGGAAACCAAATCTCTTTGTTTTCAAGTGACATTAAGGCAAGGTGCCTAAAAACGCGTTTTCAAACGGCAGGGGCATGTAGAGTGAAAATCAAGTAAAAAGTGGACAAAAAATTGTAAATTTCAGAAAAAACCGCAACTTTGTAGCATTATTCTAAGAGAATATTGTTATGAATATATTGCTATCACCTCGCTCTAACTGAAATGCTGAAGATAAGTTGAAAAATCCAGAAAAAACCTAGACTTTTCAACCCTTTTCTAACAGAAAGTTGCTAAAAACAATAATACATTTTTAAACAATTTGAACAAACATCTAATCATCAGTATAAAGTAGTATTCCATGGATTTGAAACCATCTGCGTTAAAAAATCGCAAAATATCAAAATTAGCGCCAAAAACTTGAAAAACCCATTTTTTCACTCATGGGGGTTTTTTGAGACCCTATAAAACAGACTTATGGGGGTGATATTCGAGAAGTAATATTTTATTCGCATTCTGTGATCAATTGTGAAGAGAAATGGTGAATTTGAACTCGATTCATCTAATATTGAGATTTCTGAATAAAATTTACAAAAACGTCTTTTTTTTCTCATGGGAAACACGTGTTAAACTTCACGGGGCTTGCAGCACCTCTAAATATATTTTTTTTCTAAACAAAAAAATGCATTCATTTTTTTGTGGATTCCAAAAAATTTTCGGGCGTTCTGAATAAAAATTCGAAAAAAAATGTTTGTAATGCATTTTTGGACCACCCTAATGAACATGCATATTAAATTCTGACGAAACGTCAAGCTTTTAATTGAAAATTTAATTTGATCTATTCGAAACGTAAATGCAAACTGAGCTACTGTCATGTGTTCCCTGATCGTCTGTGAGATAAGAACTATGAATAATGACACTCATCAAATTCATGCTCAACAAGGAAAGTTCAGAACAATTCAAAGATCCACTTTTTCTGTTTTTTCCACTAAAATGCGTGAATTCGAAGGACAAACACCATTTTTCAAATATAAAAATAATTGCTCGTAATTTATTATTTACAATAATTTAAGTCGGCCTTTGGCAATCGCAGTTTGTCAGTAATAATAAAATAGACGATTCTGAAGAAATCATCCTTTTGTTTAGTAACAAGTGCAGTAAAAAATTGTTTGCATATATTTTCCTTTCTTCCACGGTATATACAAAACTGAGTGAATTCTCAAGAGGTAGATGCGTTGTTAAAATTTTAGCCTGAGTGTTTTTCGGCCCTCAGTGAACAAATCACGCTAGGTAGTTATACGTATCCTTCTCACCCTCTTTGCGCTCCAAATACTCCTTTTCTATCAATATTCCTATGCATCTCTAAAACACGAAAAATAAACAAATTTTTGAGTAGAAGACATGAAATAGAAACAAGGTTTGGATTAAAAATTCACGTTTAATCAACACAATTACCTTAATAGATGCCACAGTTGGTTTAAACTTAGAGCTCAGTTGGTTAAGAACTTCGATCACAAGTTCTTGATGTTTCAAGGTCTTTCTCATTTTCATAGTTCTGACTATTGCAGCTTGAATCAAAATGCTCCTTTCCTCATCAATATTCTTTCCCGTTGCCTCCCGATCCATTTTCTGTTCAATTTTCAATGGCATATTGATATTCACCCTGAGTCGTTTGCTAAAAAATTATTTTTTAACACAGATCAAAATAAAATGAAAAAAATTGTTTTGAAAATTACCCGATTGTGAAATTTTTAATGAACATTCTTACTTTTTATAATCAGTGAAGAGCGTCAGAGTAGAAGATGCAGTAAGTTCCTCCTTTCGTTCATGCACAAGCAGCTTAGCCTTTAGGAGAATTTGTATGACCTAAAAACAGAATACACTGTATACATGTTTGTTTTACTCTAGTCTGCTCAGCATTTTTTGTAATTTACATAATGATTTTTTCAATACCTGAATCAAATATTCCATTTCTAAGTGAGTGGCTTCGTGTAATTGTTGTACTGTTAACGAAAGAGCATTGTTAAATTGGAGTAAGATTCCCATTTGGAATGTCGAAGCTTGGAACGTGTATCTGTTTTTGAAGCAATTTGTACATATTTCTCCCCTCGAATGATTGTGGAGCCATTGTAACTTTCTTCCAGAACGCTGGCTAGTGAAGAAATCTGTGAACCTTTGGAGCGCACCTTCCAACTAAAAGCAAAAAATATATAAGCAAAAATATATCAACGGAAATAAGGGACTTCCAGGAAACTTCAGAAAGGATTTAAATTACGGCAATTACAAGAATTTGCATGAAAAATTGAGTTCAAAACCACTTTTATGAATCTGGGAACAATGCGTTTTTGTTCTGTTATTTCTTTTGTTCTTTATTTTATTTATTTTGTTTTATAATTGATATTACAATAAAAATTAAATCGAGATGACACAATTATATAATTTGTTCTAGCCTCGTTACTGTACTTTCTTAATGAAAAGAAAGCGTTTTGAACTATATCATATTCATTTAGAATATTTCAATTTTTTTTTTACAAATGAGGAAAAAATAGAACCCGGGATTCCTAAAACTACGGTTCGTTTTTTGAAATATATAGTTTGATTTATTGTAGTTATGATATTTTGTAGTTTTAACTGATGAAAAAGAATTTGTTAATACGCTGAAAAAAATTCCTAATCAATTAATAATTGAATTAATCCGAGAATATACTGTTTTCACTGGTCAATAGTTAATCATGATTGAAGGTACAGAAAAACATTTCTGAATAGAGCAATAAAAATTTTTCCAACGCGAATGAGTAGATTAAAAATTTTTTAGATAATTAAAAATAGACCGAGTCTAAATGCCCGGACAGTCCGAACATATTTAATGAATCCAAAATAAATTATGGTTGAAACTATTAAAACATAACTACACGTAGATTTTTAAATAGAAACTTAGAATCTTGTGACGAATAATTTCCATAAATGCCCAAACATTTCAAACATGTATATCATAAGAATCTCAAAATAATTCCAGAGATTTCCTAAAGATTTCAGGGAGGAATGCACACTATTTTTTATTCTAATCTAATTTGCAGGATTTTTAGGGTAAATGTAAATTAGGAGATATTTAGAAAAAACTCTTTAAAAAGGGAATTCCAGGGGTAGTAGAGGACAGGCTCTTAAGCATTCACTATAATAAAATTTCTTTAAAACGATTGTAAACAAACCTCGGATGGCAAGGAGAATGCGAAAGACTGTTTTAAAGGCCAGGTACCGGAAGTTAAAACTTGGACCGGAAAGTCGATATCCAAAGGTGTAAAGGAAGTTTTCAAATGTTTTTTGAATTTTTCATTCAAGTCTTTGGATACTTCGATGTCCTGGAACATCCGTTGAAGCTTGGATGTGTATTCGAAGCCACAAACTTCTTTTAACTTCGCAATCATCGATGCTTCTGAGTCGTCACTAGTCGACGTTTGATTGATTAATCTTTTAGCGAGCAATTTACTATAGTATTTTACAAATACGTCTTTATCTTCGATGTACTTAAATACAATCATCTGAAGAGAATAAACAGTGATTTTTTTTTAATTAACTAAAAAATGTATGATACAATCAAGGGACTAGAAAAAAGGGAAAGAAAGGAAAAACCTACAGTTTCGTTAAAAGCATTTTCCAGTTCATCTTCTTCGAGATTCTTGCTGCTCTTTTTCAAAAGTAAATCACAGTATCTGGCGAGCAACTCTGCCGGTTTATTCTTATCATTTTTTGCACCAGACACAACGTTGGAATTAATGAATACATCACAGGCTTTGTCCAGTGCAGCCACAAAACGTACATCTGCCTTGAAAGCTTCCTTGATTACGTTGGTGTACTTTTTATGAATATTAAGAATTGTGTGGACAAAGAGTGTTGGGTCCTGAAAAATCAAAATGCATTTATTAGGAGATAACTTCTGCATACATTTAGGTATAAAGTTCTGTAAATTACTTACATTTACAGCAGGATCTGCACATTTTTCTATGGCAGAGAGACCTTTGGCTTTAACGTAGCTTTCTAGCATCACAGATTGTTCAATAAGACTATTTGGAATCCTGGAAAGTAGATGATACATCCTACTCAAATCAGCCAGCCTATCTTCATCCAACAGGTGGACGAATTCAGAGGCAAAATCGTCCATATGATTCTCAATTAACGCTCTCTCGCAGGTTCTGATCAAAGGATCTTTAGTTGAAGGATGCAAATAAAGCTCAGCGCGATTATCTTCCTCTTGCAATCTTTCTTCTACCTTTTTCATATATTCAGTAACAGAATTTTCGAGGATGAAGTTTACACTCTCTCGGGTATAAAAATCCTCGGTATCTTTCAGGAAGACGTCTTCGAAGGCATTTTTGTAAACAGTCAGAACATGTCCTTTCACGTAAGGATCATCTTCATTTAAACCTAATTCTATATAACAATTTAGGATTCCGCTTACAAGACGTGTGTTGACTGGGTATCCACACCTAGAACGTTCTATCAATGTCAAGAGCACTTTCGTTGTCTGAAAATTAGGTCATCCATTTGTTTGCTGATCAAAGTTAATGTTGATTAAAATTTTTAAAACTTAGGTTTCGTTATTGAAGGAAGGGATTAGTTTCTTAATTTACCTGATCATTGAGATTCTCGAAGACATGATCCCTCCACTTGACCATTGCTAACTGGTACACTTCGAAGACGCCTGAGTTTCCGTCTCTCTTTTCCTGTTGCTCCCACTGACGATTCAAGTAGGCACAAATGCCATTGAAGACTTTGCTACTGAACCTATATTCTTCCCATAGTTTTATGTACAGATTTAGCAGGTCCTCTTCTATTAGATCTTTCGTTTGCTAAAAGTAGTGGGGGAAAAAAATAACACTCTTAAGAAATATTATTAATACATCATGATTGAATTTTGGTTGATGATTCAATTTTTGTTTGACTAGTGGGAGTTTTTTACCTTACGTAAAATTTCGAGATAATCTTTGAGCAATTTGCTTATTTGTTCATGAAGCACAATGCTTGGCGCTTTGGCTTTTCTGCCTTCTCCGTAAACCTTTCCTCTGCCGTTCGCGCAATACTGATATGTTTTGTAATACAACTCCATATATCGTTCCTTTGGCATTGGCTCTTTCCTGTAAATTTCCTTGATGCCTTTTTCAAGATCCATGTAAATCTCATCATTTGGATACTCTTCGTCGGGTTTATTTACCTCGACTTTCTGCATGGACATTTTTCTTTCCAGACTTGCACCCGACATTAATTTTAAATTAATTCTACTCTGCAACACTTCTGCAAAGTCAAGATTTTCTACTTTATATAATATAGGATTCTTCTGTTGGTATAAAAAAATTTTACTTATAAAGTGTAAATTCATTTTTTGTCGCTTCAAAAGAGGCAAAATCGATGATTCCGAAACGATGAAAAAATAATAATATTATTTATTACTAAGAACTTTAGGTACACAATTATAAACATTTTTTTTGTTCATTACCGCATCAATTGGTAATTTTTCTTCGTAAATTTAAGAGAGTTGATAGAATTGAATTATTTCGTGTCCTATGAAGTTCAAATTATAATTCACAATTCTTTTCGGGAATTAATACCTATCTCAGAGTCTTGATTATTTAATTATTAATTATTCTTAATTCTAAAAAAATTTCATTTTCAGAAAAGAGAATTTTTAAATTTCAAAAAATTCTGGATCGTTGAAAGGAATCTTCTGACTCTGAAGAATTCCAACCAGGGATAGGGATTTTTTGTGCAAATAAAAATTGAAATTATTAAGATTTCCCATTCCATGGCAAAATTATGTGTTCGAAGGAGAAATTTTATGTCCACACAAAATTCTCTATCCGAAAGTGTTTAATATTGATTTCTTCACAAAATTCCTTGTTTGAAATTGTAAAGTATCATTCTTTACAAAAATTCAATGTCTAAAGTCACATTAAATTGGCTTCCTGAAATTCCCTGTTGAGTATTTCAAATTATAATTCTTTACGGGGGTTTGCTTCATATTAAATTTATTTATTCCCTGTACAAACTTAGAAATGTAATTGTTTCACAAAGTTCCCTATGCATAGTCTTATACCAAAAATCACAAATGAAAACATTCGGCAAATTCTCTATTGCAAGTCAGAATGATATTTAAAAAATTTTCAATGATAATTTAGAAATTGGGCAATTGCCTTTTTTCAAAATTTGGGGGAGAAAAGTTAAAAAAATTTTTTTTTATTATCTCCTTTACATGTAAAAAATTCCTTGTTCCGAATAAAATTATCATTCTTTACGAAAACATCCTGCTCTAAAGTAAACATTATTATTCTTATATAGAATTCCCTGAAACAAAGTAAGAATTACAATTTTTTGCGAAATTTCAAAATTACAAGCTCAAACTTCGCATTCGGATATTATAGTAAATTCGAGACTATTCGAGAAAAAAGTGAAAAAACTCTTGTTCTTAGTCACTGAATGAAATTCCGGTCACTTCCCGGTGAAAAAAAATTCCCGCAATTTCTCAATTTCCCGGTAAGGTAGACAAGACACCCTGATTTTTATTTTCGAATAATTTGAGCCTAAGATGAATATTTTTGCACTCTAATAATTATTGAAAAACTCAAGCCAAGAATGATAAACTTTGTCCCAACCCAAGTTGCCGGCTTTACATAATTGATTGTTGATAATCGAATATTGAGACTATTGATGACTTTTGTCCATATTTATTTTAGTGCACTTAACAGATTTTATTTTTTTAAAGTTTTCAGAGAGAAAATATATTAATGAAGTTGGTATTTGGTTTACAATAGCCGCAATGTGTCAACGTAATTATCACAAAAAATCTTAAACATAACCACAAAACAGGTCATCTCATTGCAGAAAATCCACGAAACCCTTTCGAAATTTCCACAGAAATCAGATAAATAATTATTGAAAAGATGAAAAGAGATCATACAAGAGAATTTGTTTCAACTCAATTTACCTTAAAATCATTTGATTCTAATCACTGAACCAACCCGCCCAACTGATCAACGGATCCAATATCAATAATGTTTTCGTTCTCAGTCCAGTAATAAAATGATACTTCTATAAGTACACTGACCACTTTACACAAGTATGAACTAAACCAGACTAAACAAAACACTTTTCCAGATGCTCATCTAGCAAAACCAGAAAAGTGACAGAGATTCGGTGGGTAAAACCACAAGATCTTTCATAAAACGCAAAACCCCTGGTAATCCCACGTATTTTGAGTAAACAATTCCGTCTATTAGTGGAGATCTAATTTACCGTTCCAGAAACTGCAAGAAACCTTCATAGAGCCTCATCTGTTCTCCGCGAGAGTGAGACACTCGCGCCTTTTTTTTAAATTTCAAACACGCATGCGCTTCTTAGTTAATAGACAGGTTTTGGGCGCGATGTGATAGGGCTCACTGAACCACACACGAGCGAACCGTGATAGCGGCGCAAGATGGCGAGTGTGAATGTGGATTGTTCTCCGGTAACCGTCAAAGTGTTATGTTTTTTTTCTGTGAGGTCGCCTTTTTCTGAGTGATATCGGGAATATTATGTGTGTCAAAGAATCACTTAACCTCCCAATTGTGTGAAAAAACCGTTAAAAAAGAAGTTCGTGCCCGGGTGAAAGTAAACAAACGATGAGCGTTCTTAGTGTCGGCGATCCGGGTGGTCTCGTGGACCCAGACGTCGAATCCATCATTGAGGAAAAAAATCAATTGATTGGAAGGCAATATGCCGAAATTGAACGGCTTCAACGTGAATTGTCAGATGTCATCGGAGAACGAGACGCTCTCCTCTGTGAAGTGTCAAAATTCAAGTTCGAACTTGACATGGCTGACCTCAAACGGCTACATGTTGACAGGTAGGTGCGTCTTGACAATTGTTTGTTTCTTCTATTTTTTTATCCGGATTTATTGTCTTATCAGGTTTCCTTTTATATCTTTCCCTTGTGCGACGCCTTGCATATGATTTCAATCGGCTTCTCCGTGCAAATCATGATAGAGTGACACAATTTTATTTTCGGGGATTTTTCCGAGTTAAGAGTGGTTTTTTAAATCGATAAGAATACAATTGTCGTGAGATTTTATTTAGGGAGATTTGTTAGAAAACCGGTTGTGTGTTACGCTCGGGAATTCGTTTTTAAGGTGATGCTTTTTAAGTCCTTAAAACGAACCGGCATTTTACATTTGGAGTTCCGTTGCATTTAGTCGTAAAAATAAGTTCTTGAAGTGTAGTATTTAGATTATTTGATTATATATGCTAGAGTTATAAATGAAGATTTGTTCGATTTGAGTGTGCAAATAATTCCATTCTTCCTGAAAGCTTCAAAACTAATAAAGTAGTATGGCAAATTTGAATCTTAAAGCTTAATCTTACTTGCTTTTGATGAATTGCTCCAAAACGTGTTATAAGCTTTCATTTTGCCCAATTTCTCGAAAATCGATAAACAGTCTTAGAAGTTCTCTTACTTTTAAAAGAGGATTAACATCTTTTGATCTTAATCTGTTTGAAACCGCTTACTTTATACTGCTTATTGTATCTTGTCACAAGGAGCTTCTTTCATAATTTTTTTATCTTAGATTGTATTTTCTTTTTTTAATTAAGGTGAACAGGCAGATATCTATTGTTAGCTGTTATCCGTTGTTCACCTTTAATGCTATTCAAATTCATTTTAATTCAATCCCATTTGTCTGAATTATTTCGAACTATTATCAAGTGTTTCATAATTCTTTGCAATTAAATATTCGACGTAAAAGTGTCTAATTCAATTGTTTTGTCAACTCAGAATACTAGATTGAGATTGGAATCTAAGTTGAATCGCTGATTGTAAATAATAATGAGTCCCTATTGAATTGCATACCCACCCGAAAAAAAAATTGAGAAGGTACATACTTTGAGGGCAATCGTACAAAGCTGCAAGGGATCATTTTTTTTACCCCGATATTCGTTAGGTATTGTCCGTTGTATTTTTATCTCGTTAGCCAGCTTCCATCAAGTTTGCATAGTTTTTGCATAATTACGTGCAACGTAATAATTACCTTGTGCGACGTCACGCATTTCTATCTGATTTTATGTATTAGATCATGAGCAATATTTCTAACCAGATGTCGAATAGAATAATGGATTTTCGGAGAAATTCAATTGACTCTGAGAAATAAAAATCTTTGCGAAAATTGTGTCGTGCCTCAGGCAGAACTTACATACCTATGTGTATGTATAACGAGACATTCGATCGCATGTTTTATATGCCATTTTATACTTGTTTAACAGTTTCTATACTTAGCGGGGAAAATTTATTTCTTTCAACCATAACCGGTTCCTCGTTTTCTTCTCTTTCTTTTTTTTCACTTCTGTTGTATGTTCTCTGAAAGAGGAACGCACTGCACGTATCGGCTTTATATAGATTAGTTTTTTTCAATGCGATTTCATGGATTTGCAAGATTCCTTTCGAATTAAGTATGTCAGGGCTCAAAAGGATTAGTCGATCACTTTGCAATGCAGCTATACTCTTTTCTTATTATCAGAAATGAATTTTAATCTACTTTTCAAATGCATTTCTTTTTTTTTTTTATTACTTTATTAGAAATAACGTCATAGTATTGCAGATCAAGACTATCAAATTTAGACCTTTTGGAACGCTTCATTTATTTACTTGAGCGGAGATCAATAATTGGTTTGGTTTGCAAGGTAGGGTTTCAGAAACAATCCAATTTTGATATCGAAGAGTTTATAAACACGTTAGAAGGTACACAGACGACCTATAAGGGTATCGTATATCTTTGAAAAGGGAGAAGGATAAATAATAAGCTAGGTACTGAACGTTCCCACGTTGAATTGAATGAAGAAGCCGTGATATTATGTACCTTGAATTCATGTTCGTGTCGTTACAATTATTACTGTCTTTCCGAGTAATGAGAGCCTCAGTGTGGTGTGCGCATCCTAAAAATATGAAAAATATAAAAATAATCTCGACTTTTCACATGAACGCCGGTCGCGGGTGAAGAGCCACACAAGACGGGAAATGACCTCTGAATCATTGTCCTAATCGCATTAAAGTGATTTAATAGCCGACTCGACAAGGACTGTGACCAAAAGATCCAGGACTGGAAAAAAAGCCCAGTAACGTTAGACGTTTTAAGGGTAAAACCTCACAAAACTCTGCCTATGAACGGATTTCTATGAAATCTTTTGCAAAGTGCTCCTTAAAGCATGTAATAAAAAGTTAAAAAA